>JAKEPQ010000807.1:7232500-7502500 GCA_024500445.1 Entomyzon cyanotis | reverse complement strand
TTTTCCTTTTTTTTTTTTTTTCTTTCTGTCATTGGACTCCGCTGCTCTGGCTGGAGGGGAAGGAGCCTGCCCCGCTAGATGGGGGAGGGAAATCTCAGGGAGAGCTGCCTGCCACGATAAAAACGCTGCCAGCCGTGTGACTCCAGGGCCAGTCCTGCCTCTGCCCTTGCCCCGGCCCAGCCGGATTTTGGAGAGGCTGTGGCTCTGCTTAGGGGCTCTTGTGGGTTGGAGTTGGCGTTTTGCCTTTTCCAAACCAAAAAGGCTGCTTCAGACAGGGCTTGTTGCTTTGCTAAAATTGCAAAAGGAGCTTGTGCGGCAGCTCCTTCTGTTAAAATAATTTTAAATTTTAAATTATCGAGGGCCAATTCAGGCGTGCCGTCCTTCCCGAGCCAGCGGGGAGCCCTGGCCGGGCGTGGGAGCGCCTTCTGGACCGAGCTCGGGAAGCAGCAGCCGCTCAAAGGGTGGCGAAGGCAGCAGCGGAGAGAGTGCCGCGGAACCTGCGCCTCTTCCCATGGAAACTTTCCCCAAAATATCCCAGCCAGGTGAGAAGTGCAGCCCATGAGAGGCTTTCGCTGCTCCCACTGAAGGCACGGCTTACCAATGGCAAATATTTTGTGTTCTGGTCTGGATAGAATCCAAGCAGCAGCGAGATATTGTCTGTCCTTGCTCCGCAGACTGAACTAGCTTGGGGAAGTTTCACTACTATTTTTTTTAACCTAAAACTACGTATTCCTGCTGGTGTCACACATCTGTTTTCTGTTCCCAGCATTTCTTACAGACTGGGTGAGGACAGGTGGAAACTCCACTTCTGTCTGCACTCTTAGGAGCAGGGCCAAGTTTTCCCCCACTGCAGGTTTAGTGACTTCCTAAAAATATATAAATAATATCTCCGTGGGACTTATCCACCCTCGTATTACACACCCACGGTGCCGTTTCGCACCGTCGGACGACGTGAGCTATTTTTCAAACCAGATTTAAAACTCTTCTTTAGTGCCCACTGCCATCGATTTCCTCCCAAGGGATTATAAATCACCTGCCTCCATTAGGGAAGGTGACAAAAAAAAAAAAAAAAATCTCAAAACCACTCAAACCAGAGAGGCTGGGAAAATAAAGCGAGATGGGAAGCAGGAGTCCGCAGGATCCTGTAGCATCCCCACACTCTCGCCGCACTAAGCCCTGGTCCGGCTCCTCCGGGCAGGTGAAGCCCTTGGTGCACCATCCCAGCGGCAGCTCCGCTCCTGGAGAATTTTGCCCCTTGCAGAACATATCCCAAAGCAACAGCTATAAAAAAAATAAAATGTAAAATAAAATTTTACATACACCTTCTCCCCGCCCCCCTTGGTTTTGCTCTGGGAGCGTGTCCCCTGCAGCAGGAGCGACCCTGAGGGTGAGTGAGGTTCTGCCCTTCCTCCCTCTCCTGCCTGCGGAAAGCTATTTCGGAGCTCTTGTGCCCTTTGTCGCAGCAAGGCGGATGATCGTTTTATTTTTGTCCAGCCTGTCCTAAAATCGTGGTACTGTCATTTCCCGGGGCTGCCAAGTATTTTACAGGGTGCCTGGTTTCGTGGCGTGGCATCGGCAATATTCCATCCCCTCTTCCCGAGCTCCAGGGTTACGTGTTTTCCTAGCAGAGGTTTTCCAAACGCAGCCTGTCAGAGCATCACACCACCGGGTATTTAAAGTCTTGAAAAGGTGAAACCTGTTGACAGTACGTGAGATTAAAGAGGTTTTCCTTTCCGTTTTCAGCTCCTTTTGAGCAGGGGAGTGCCCGAGAGGGGCTCGGTGCCGGCTGGCGTTCGTCCTCTCCTTCAGCTAGAAATGAATCCCCCAAAGTTTCCTCATTAAGTCAAAAGGCTGATGAAACGCCTGGCTGCAAAACCACCTCGCTCGTAAATCGCCACGGATTTTACCCCCCTGTACACGGCTGAAACTACGAAATACTTCTAATTCCAACTCCAACGCTCTGAAGTGCAGTCTAAAGACTGTATGAACATTTGGGGATATATATTCCCGAAAAGCTCCATCGTAACGTCTGGGTGGCACGGTTTGGATTTCGTAATAAAGTGGGTTGTTTGGTTGGTTTTTTTTTTAATTATTATTATTATTTAATGCAGTCCTCGAGAATCGAAACACACAAAATGCAGCGAGAATGTTCACAATGTTGAGAACACAGTTGTAAATAGAAACATTCATATTTCATCCGATTATAAATATTTGATACTGCAATTGTAAAACGCACATGTTTTATAAACTGGAGAGAAGAAAAAAAAAATCCTTTACTGTCTTGCTAAAAGGCAAAGTCATTTAATCCTGGCTCCTAAGCAGCTGATGGTTATTCACAGAATTTAAAATTACAGTTTTTATTTTATAGCTGGATTCTTTCCTTCCTTTTTTTCTTTTCTTTTCTTTTTTTTTTTTTTTTAAATTTCATACTACTATATACAGTGTGTATCTATTAGAGCTGCAAAATAAAGAGGTTTTAAGGCAAAGCGAGAAGTTTTTCCCCCCCCACAAACAGCATCGCAGGAGAATTCCCGTTCCTGAGCAGCCGCCCACGCACATCCAGGCCCACGCGGGACAAATCCCCCTCCGGAGCGGGAAGAGGAACCCCACGCTCCGGGACAAACGGGTTGAACGCAGCACAGAGCCTCGAGCCCCCAAAAACTCCGGTTACAGGGAGGTGTGTACGTGAGGAAGGGGGGTGTGGGGAGAAACACCCACCCGAGCACTGCCACGATCGTCGCGCCAGCGGGGACCGCGCTGCGGAGGGGAAGGTACAACTAAAAATGTTACTTTTTGGGGGGGACGGGGGGCTAAAACGCTCCCAAATGTTTCGGGGAGGTGATGCCGGAGCGGAGCGGGGTTCCATCCCTCGGCTGCCCTCCGCGGAGGGGCAGCGGGGCCGTGAGGGAGCAGCATCCCGGCGAGGCTCCCGCTTTGCGGAGATGGGGTTCCCGAAGTTTTCCCAACAAGTTGGAAGGGGATGGGGGGTGCTAACCCCATCTGTATCCCCATCCACGCCTGCATTCCGCATGCACGGGCGCCCGTGGCTCTCGTTGGCGGTGATGAAGGAGTAGAGGCTCAGGAAAGGACCCCGGGCGTGTTTCAAGACGGTGCTTTGAGATTTGTTTCCCTAACGTTACTTATATTTTTTCTTTCTTTTAAAATTAAATTCTCCTCCTCAATCCCCAAAATCGGCCCCAGACACCCCAACTCCAAAAAAAAAAAAAAAAAAAGCAAAAAACAAAACCACCAAACCACTACAACCACCAAAAAAAAAAAAAAAAAAAAAAAAAGAAGAAAAGAAGAAAAGAAAAAGAAAAAGAAAAATAAAGAAGAACAAAAAAAATTATAGGGGTGGGGTGGTGAAAAAAAAAGTTAAAACTCATAGAACAAATAGGAGAACTATTTATTCAGTTCACAGTCCTGTGAAATGCAGCAATAAAAATCTTTGGACTTCAGCAAAAGTTGTTTTTAATTTTTTTTTTGAATTTCAAAAAACAGCGTCCAATGTCCATTAAAACTGCGCTTAAGTCTATAAAAAAAGTAACTTAAGCCTAAAAAAAATCATAACGATAGCATCGAAAAACTCCATACAACCAAAAAAAAAAAAATTCAAAAAAAACCAACGAAACCAAACAAGCCCAAGCCCCCGAAACCAAAACCAACCAACCAACCAAAAAAAAAAAAAAAAAATTATAATCAGATATCTTGGATTTTTACACCACCTTACCTGTAAATTATATATACATAGAATATTGCAGAATTATATCTAATACACAATATTTTCACTATTAATGCTGGTATAATCTTTATACACTGGCCCTTACGTTTCTTTTTATTTTTTTTTAATTAAATTATTGCATTGTATAAACTTTGACTGCAAACGGCCCCCCCACCCCTGCCTCCCCCCTCCCTCCCTCGCCTCCCTCCCACCCCCCTTTCCCTTGGCTATTCACTGTCCGACTTGCCGTCTTTCGCCGTGGTGGAGTGGTTGTACAGCCCCTGGGCCATGAGGTGCACCGCCAGGGAGTTCTTACTGCCCGTCGCCTTCTTGATCTTGGCTCGTTTGTTCTGGAACCAGATCTTGATCTGGGACTCGTTGAGCCCGAGCTCCTGGGCCAGGCTCTGCCGCCGCTGCTCCGTCAGGTACCGGTTCGTCTGGAACTCGGCCTTGAGTCTCTGCAGCTGCTCGGCGGTGAAGGCGGTGCGCGGCCGCTTGTCCTCCTTGTTGGGGTTCTTCTTCTTTGGTTTGCGGGAGCGGGGACCTAGGGCCGGCAGAGAGAGAGGAGAAGCACCGACACCGCCACGCTCTGCTGCGGGCGGGCCCTCGCCGGGCGCGGTCCCGAGTGGGGAGCACCCACGCCCCGGCAGCACCACCCCCTCGCAGGGAAATAAGCCCGCTTTGTGCCTCCGCTGCCAGGGGATGCTCGGGAGGCGGCCGAACGGGAGCCGCAGCCCCCGGCGCCCCCGCGGCCCCGCTGGCAGCCCGGCTGGCCCCCCTGCGGCCCCCCGCCCCCGCGGCCCTTTCTCCCCAGCCACAAACGCAGCTCCCGACCCTCTGTATTCCGGGAATGCCCGGCAAGGGAAGCTTGCACCAGGAAGAGCGGCACGGAGCTCAATTTTACAGATTTTCCCAGATTTCTTTTTAAAAAAACCTCTTTACTTTTTTACTTTTATTTTTCTTTCTTTTTAATTTTTTTTTTCGGTGGGCCGAGAGAAAAATTTTAGTGGAAATCCTCTTCCAGTTTGCTTGGCCAGAAGCATTCAGCCTCTCCTCTGCAGTGCCCATATGGCGCTGCACGGCCCGATCCGAATCGCCGGGATTATTCTCGGGAATATTATTCTCGGCAGCACAAGGAGCCTTTTCTGCCCGGGCCGAGCCATTGTGAGGATGTATGTTAATTAAATATTAACAAAGGAGAGCACTGGAGAACAATGGAGTAAATTCCAATTCAGCTCTGAATATTACCTCTGAGTAAGAGTTTGTTTTCAGACATTACGAACTAATTTTCATCTCGTTTTACGATCCCTTCCTCAGCTAGCCGGCTCCCGGGTGAAAATCCTACCTCGCCGCTTTTGTAAGAGAAAGACCCATATTTTTTTTTCTTTTCCCTGGGAGCAGATCTCCTGCCTGGTGTTTGCCATGCCTTCCTCCACTGCTTTCTGCTTGTTTTTAACCGGGGTTTTACCGATCTGCCGGGGCCAGTCCTCCTGTCCCCGCGGTAGCAAAAGGACATTTTACCCCCTGGTTTTTATTTTTAAATTTTTTTAGGTTTGTTTTTTTTTTTTTAACTACAATTTTAGGCAGTTCTGCCCAAGCCCTTGCCAAGGGATGGACTCTGCCAAAGAAGTTTCCTGGCTCTTGGAAATGTCCTCCGGCCCCCACAGAGCTGACCTACAGCATATGTGGGGAAATGAAAAGAAAGAAACGAAACAGTGGCCGCTCGGAGGCCTCTTTGAGAGAAATAAACGATCGCGGATTGTTTTTGGCCAAAAAAGACTAATCAAAACAAGGCGAGGCCTACGGAAACGCTCCCTCCCCTTCCCAAAACCCAGCGCTGGTGGGGGGGTTCCCGGCAGGGAAAAGGAGAAGCTCTCCGGGAGGATGAGCGGGGAGCCCGAAGCCAGATTTTTTTTCCTCCCTCTTTGCTAAAACTCGTCAGTCGGTGGAAAATGCCCCGAGCCCAGGCGGCCACAACTCCGCCGCGGCGGCGGGGACGGAGGGAGGGAAGGAAGGAGTGACCCCCGTTCCCTCCTCGTCCCTGCGGCTCAGGGCACCCCAGCCGCGCCTTCATCTTCACGCATTTTCAGGCCGTTTTAAGCCAGCTCCCCCACCCACCAAAAAGAATTTAAAAAAAAAAAAAAAAAAAAAAAAAAAAGAGGAAAAAAGAAGAAAAAAAAACAGGGAAAAAAACCCCCAGAAGAAGACGGAGAGGGGAAGGGGAGCGGGGTCTTCTCCACGCCGCTTGCCGGCCTCACGGCGGGCGGAGGCGGCCCGGGGAGCCCAGGGAAGGAGTGAGGCGGCGGGGAGCGGGGCTGCGGTGGGGCAGCGCTTACCTGAGGAGGGCCGGTCCGAGTACCGCGTGCAGTACACCCAGGCGGGCCACAGCATGGGCTGGTTCCCGGCGTTGGAGCTGGCCTGGGAGCTATCCGAGTCCGAGCTCACCGACAGGTCGCCGCCGCTCAGCCCCCGCGCCTTCAGGGCCGCCTCCAGCGCCGCGGGGTCCCCCCCTTCTTGGCGGCGCCGTGCAGGGACAGCCCGGCGGGGCCGCCCTCCCCCCGGCCCGGCGAGCCCGCCCCGCCGCCGGGCAGCGGAGCCCCGGGAGCCGGCGCCGCGGCGGGGCTGCGGCGGCTCTCCGCGCCGGGCCGCCGGGGCTCTCCGCCGGGGCCGCCCGCCTCCTTCCTCCGCCCGAACTCGGGCCGCAGGATGTTGTCGATGAAGAAGTTGGTGATGCGGTGCGGGTGCGGGTGGGGGTGCGGGGGGTCACCGGGGGGAGCAGCAGCCCCCGCCGCCCGCCGCCGCCGGGCTCCGCGTCGCCGCCGGACTCCTGCGGCTCGGCCGCCTCCTCCCGGGGGCTCCGGCCGCCCTCCTCCATGCTGCGCGGCCGCCCCGCCGACGGCTCCGCTGCCCGCCCGCCGACCGGGCGCTGCCGAGCGCTGTCTGTTGTTGCTGCTGCAGTCGGTTGTTCTTTATTTTAATTTTTTGATATATATATTTATATATATATATATATTTATATATATACACGTACACACAGGTGTCTATTTGCTTTCGTTTCTCCTGGCTTCGCCCGGCATTCAAAATCCAGAGTTTGAAGGGGAAAAAAAAAAGAAAAAGGAAAAAAAAAATTTAAAATTAAGAGTAATTTTAAAAAAAAATTAAGAGACAAATGCGGGGAGACCCGCGAGCCAGCAGCCGAGCCTGCACCACTTCCAACTTTGCCAAAAAATGAAAACACAGGGGCTCCGGTCCTCCCGCCGCCGCTCGCCGCCTCCCGCCGCCGCTCAGCCGCTCGGTCCCGCGGCGCGCTGCCGCCTGCTCCCCCGGCCGCCGCCGCCGCCGCCGCGCCTCATCCGCGGAGGAAAAATTAGCGATAATAAAAATAATAATAATTGGGGAGCGGAGGGGGGTGTAAGAGCAAAAACGAAGCGCCGGTGTCGGGGCGGGGTGTAGGCGGGCTCTCAGCAGCCGGTGTCCCGCGGAGGGCAGGGCGGTGAGGGGCGCCCCGCGGGGCTCCGGCCGGCAGCGCCTCGCCCCGCGCCGCCCCGCGCCGCCCCGCGCCCGCACATGCGGGGGCCGCCGCGGGTGGGGGGGCGTCCCGCCCTGCCCTGCCGCCCGCCCTGCGCCGCGCTACGCCCCGGCGGCCGCCGCCGCCGCGCCCGGGCACTTCCACTCGGGTTGTTGTCCTTTAGGTTTTAACGGGGCCCCCGCCGCTGACGTCGCCGGCCCGGGCGCTCCGACACGTGCCTCGGGCCAATGGAAGCCCGGGCGAGCGCACACGTGGTGCGGGGCGCCCCGGTAAGTGACAGCGCCCACGCCCCTCCCCCGGACGGGCCCGGCCGCCGCGGGGATGCGCGGGGGGAGCCGGGGTGCCCCGCCGCGGGGAGCGCACCGCCGCCCGCCTGTGCCCCCCGCCCTCCCGGGCCATGAGCTATCGGGGGTTCGATCGCCCCGGTGTTTACCGGGGGGAGGGGGGCCGGCATCCCATAATTCCTTGCAGAAACGCGTAAATAATATTAAGCGAGCGGCGGCGATACAAAGGGGTCCGGGGGGGGGCGGAACAGGCCCGGCCCGGTGCCCGCGGGCTGCCCGGGGGCTCCCGTCCCCTCCCCGCAGCGCGGTTCGGCGGTAATTGACTCGTCCTTCCCGCAGCCGGACAGGAGCTTTTGATCTGCCCTGACTGCTCCCCAAACGGCATCGCGGAGCCGTGCTGCCCCCCAAAACGCCGGCCCGGCACCCTCTGGACCCTCCGAAAGCCCTTGCCTCTTTAGGACGGGAAAGCCGCAGCTGCTGCTTTGCTCGTCTTTAGGGAGAAATACCCCGAAACAAAATTAGGGAGCAAAGTGCGGCTGGATGGACGAAGGGTTTGGAGGGGGATGAACAGGCTGAGGGGCGCGATCCTCCGCGGGGAGCGCGACAGAGGGGCGAGGAGGTGAGCGCGGGTCCTCCCCCCGCAGCCAACCCTCTATCCCCTCTCCGGGGCCCGCACGGTGCCACCGCCCCGACGGGGCGCACACCGAGGAGCTGCGCGACCCCGCCGAGGGCCGAGCAGGGTCGGAAGGTGCTGGCTCGGCCCCAGTGCCCGCCGCATGCCGACGGCCGGCTCTCGCCCTAAATGACGTTTTTATTTGGAGGTGGCTTCCCTGCGGTGACACGCATCACTCGCCACCTTGAAGGAAAGGGACAGTGAGCCTTTCCTCTCCTTTTCCTTTTTCTTTCCTCTTTCTTTCCCTTTGGCTTTCTTTTTTTCTTATACTTTTTCTTTCCCTGTTTCTTTCCCTTTTGTCTTTCATTTGTATTTAATTTCAAATTCATCTCCCTATTTTCTTTGTATTTCGCAGCGGGTCGGGTCCACCGGCGAAGACCAGCGGTGGCTGATCCAAAGTTGTTTTGCTCAAACAAGCACCCAGAGGTTAATTTCTTCAAGAGCCCCATGAAAAGCGATTAGCCTGTCTCCCAAGAAGTATTTTCTAATTGCTTGGAAGCTCTCGCTTTGCTACTACCCCATAATTAAACGTGTTCAAGGTGCTGCACTTCAAATATTTCGCTCCCGGGTGGACCCAAGTTACCGATAAAAACTTTAAACCCCTTTGAACCCCGCGTTACCTGCCCGCTCGCTGCCGGTACGACATTAACCTTCCCATTCGTTATCCCGCTCCTTCGCGGGGATATTTATACCCTGGCATAGTATAGGGCAGGAGAGGAGAAAGTATAGGACAGGGAGGAGAATTCCTGAGGTAAACTCCGAAGTAGGAGATAAACAAAGCTGTACAAAACAATTACTGCATCTGCCTGTCCTCTGACAATAATCCAGCACCTCAGGTATGCAGAGGCAGCGGGGGGGCCGCGGGGGGTGAAGGGGTGATCTGATACCGAACCGAAGAAATCTGAACGGTCTATTTTTTTTTTTTCCCAAGGTTATTTTTATCTGGGAGCTCAATCTCTGTAGAAACATTCCCCAGCAGCACTATTGCTCGCCGCTCTGCCGTCGCCTCGCAAACGGCATCGCGGCGTGCGGGGGCTTTTCCTCGGGAACCACTGTGGGTCACGGGGAGAGGTGGCTTGAAAATGGGAGTTTGGCTTCGTTTGCTTCTTTGCTACAGCTTCCCCTCGCAGACCTGGTGCCTGCAAATGTCACCTCTCCGCACACCAGCCATATTTCTTTCCCTTATGCTCTCCGCGTAGTTTCAACGAGGCTCATTCCATGCTGCCACCTTTTAAAAAATTTATATGTTTTCCCTCCCGCAAATAGGTGAGTGTGCGTGTGGCAGCCGAAGCCCCACACCCTGCCCTTTGCTCGGCGCTTTTGGCACTGAGAACTTTGGAAACGGGAAGACAGCCCGGGAGCTCGGTACGGGGAAGGAGGGAGGCAGATTGCGGCCGACCCCCGCCCGCTGTCGGGCTGCGAGCAGGCTCCTGGCTCCTGGGCTGTTTGTGCCTCTCATCGTAGCAAACCCTCCTTCCAGCTTTTCCCCACACTCGGGGGAAAATTAAGAAAACCAAACAACCAAACCCCGAGATCCTGCGAAGCCAAAATGCCCAGAGCAGCAGTGGAAGCCCAGAAGGTGCTGCACCTTCCGTCCTCCCAGCGTGGAATGACTGCCTGCAAAAAGCAGCCATGCACCAAATTTCGCCGGGTTCACAGCGATTTCCACGTTTCCAGCCAGTCCCTGCCCATGCCGGGGGAGCTCTGGCAGCGACCCTAGCCCGTGGGCACAGCCTGGGCACACCGCAGGGCCCCCGGCAGCTCCCATGTGCCTCCCGCTCCCACCCGGAATCACTTTATTTCCAATGGAAGCCTTTGAGGCAGCGGTTTGGCAGCGGGCTGGAGCTGGTGGCGGAGGATGGAGGGGAGGGGAGAGGTCGCTGCTCCTTTGCCAGGCTGGCCGTGCCGCAGGCGGTGTGCCCGGCGCTTCCCGACCTTCCCTGGGCTCTCGCATCAATTTTGGGAGGGGAGAACCAGCAGCGACCCCCGCCCAGCCCTATCAAGGCTTTCCTGGAGCCGGCGGGCCGGGAGAGCTCAGCCAGCACGGCCGCATTTCCCCAGTGCCGCCGGGTTCTCACTGCGCCGCCGACAACCACAAAAATGAAAAACATTAAACCTCCGGATTTTCCCAATTCCCCCCATGCCAGGCAGGATGAAGGGCGCTTTGGGTCGCCGGGGTTTCACCCCGCAGCCTGCGGTGGGACCGGCAGCACCCATCCGTGCACTTCACGCGGGAATACTTCCCCATCAACGGGGGCAAACGGACGGGTTGGAGACCCTGGCTTCCACTTTCTTGCAAGATCATGAAAATTTTATGAGCTGCTCGTGGCGAGGGCAGAGCCCGCTGCTGTCCCGCCCGGCCCGGCCCGAGACGGTGCTCCCCGCGGAACGGACTAGGGCAGCGGTGTGGGGCACGGAGGATGCTCGAGAGGGAACGGATGAGGGTGAATGTCAGAGTCTTGACTCGGGAAGTAGCGTTCGGTCACGGCTACCGTTCGCAGCAAGGAGTGACGGGGACTAGCCACCCCCCACAGCCTCCCCTTCCCACGGGAGGGAGGGTGCGCGGGTGGGGTGGGAGTGCATCGCCCTGCCCCTGGCCCGGCCCTGTCCCTAGCTCGCCCTGCCCCTGGCCCTGTCCTCCCGCTGCCCCGTCCTTCCCCTGCCCTCCCCCCGGCCCTTCTTCTTGCCCTGCCCCTGCCCAAGCCGAGCAGCGCCCTCCCCTCCCTCCTGCCGGGTGGGACTGAGGACAGCCCTCCCGGCCCCAATCGAAAACGATCAAACAACAACAATACAGGACTCCAATTTGGTCAAAATTAGGTAGAAAGTGAGTGTAAACAACTGCCCAGAGCATAATAATGTGGTGGTCGGCGAAAGAAAGAAGAAGGAGAGAAGAGAGAAGAGAGAAGAGAGAAGAGAGAAGAGAGAAGAGAGGAGAAGAGAGAGAGAAGAGAGGAGAAGAGAGGAGAAGAGAGAGAGAAGAGAGAAGAGAGAGAGAGAGAAGAGAGAAGAGAGAAGAGAGGAGAGGAGAGGAGAGAGAGAGAGAAGAGGAGAGAAGAGGAGAGGAGAAGAGAGAGAGAAGAGAAGAGAAGAGAAGAGAGAGAGAGAGGAGAGGAGAGGAGAGAAGAGGAGAGAAGAGAAGAGAGAGAGAGGAGAGGAGAGGAGAGAAGAGAGAGAGAAGAGAAGAGAAGAGAAGAGAAGAGAAGAGAAGAGAAGAGAAGAGAAGAGAAGAGAAGAGAAGAGAAGAGAAGAGAAGAGAAGAGAAGAGAAGAGAAGAGAAGAGAAGAGAAGAGAAGAGAAGAGAAGATGAGAGGGAAAGGAAAGGAAAGGAAAGGAAAGGAAAGGAAAGGAAAGGAAAGGAAAGGAAAGGAAAGGAAAGGAAAGGAAAGGAAAGGAAAGGAAAGGAAAGGAAAGGAAAGGAAAGGAAAATGGAAAAGATAAGAGGAAAAGAAAAGAAAGGAAAAGAAAGGAAAAAGAAAGGGAAAAAAAAGAAATGAAAGAAAGGATAAAGGATAAAGAAAAAAGAAAAAAGAAAAAAGAAAAAAGAAAAAAAAGGAAAAGGAAAAGGAAAAGGAAAAGGAAAAGGAAAAGGAAAAGGAAAAGGAAAAGGAAAAGGAAAAGGAAAAGGAAAAGAAAAGGAAAGGAAAGGAAAGGAAAGGAAAGAAAGAAAAAGGAAACCCCTACAGTTTCCCAGAGTGGAGGGGCTACGTGGCCCGCCCCCCACAGCCCTCTGCGGCGGAGCTCTGGTCCGGCTACCCGAGCCAGGGAGCCCGAGCCAGGACACTGGGTGACACTGGCTGTCGGTTCCCTCCCCGGAGTGCCTGGACTTTGTTTTGCCGAGCGGTCCTTAAAAATCTACCAGCCCGAAGCATAACCAGGGATGAAACTATCAGCCGCTGCGGGAAAGTTTTTGGCCTGTGCAAAGAAATAGTTTGTGGCCCCCTGTTAAAAAAAAAAAAAAAATTACAAATAAAACTGGGAGCTAAACCTCCTGCTTGTGTCTTTGAGATACACCCACAGCACCTCTGTCAAGAAACAGAAAACCGGCCCCACTTTCTGGCACCCGCAGCTGGGTGGGACATGGCCGGTGCAGCCCCGGCCCGGCCCGTCGGTCCCCGCCGGAGGATGCTCGGGCTCCGGCTGTGCTTCTGTCCGGGCAGGGCGCACTGTCCCCGCCTGCCACGGGCATCCGGCGCCTCTCCCGGAGCGCATCCGCGGGGCGACGGCCGGGATCGCCGTTAGCTCGCCCAGCTGTAGCTGAGAGGAGGCAGAAGAGCTCCAAAGAAGCACAAAATTATTTCCATGAAACCATTTTTATTTAACCAGACGATGCGTCCTCCTGTTTCACACCCACTCGCTGTATAGCAGCGCCGACACAAGTGTGCACACTCGCGGATGTCGCGATAGAGGAACGTTTCCCCGCTTCTCCCGTGACTCGGAGGAGTTAATCCGTGCAGACACAACAGGAGCTGTTGTGACGGTAAAGTTCAGCAACTCTACACCGACCCCAGCATTAGCAGGGGCTGGGGCGAGATGCTGGAGCTGCTCCTGCACTTTCCACACAGGCAGCTAATTCCCCTAAATTCCCTTGGATTTACACCTCGGCATTTACTCACAGCCAGAATAAAGCCACCGCTCTAATTAACTAGGTAATTTCCACTCCAGCTCCCCACCGGATAATCAACTTTTATGGTCTCTCGAAGGCTATTTTCCAGCTGTTGCGGACGGGGAGCCCAGCCGGGCTCACCCCGCACCGCCGAGGCTCCGCGGTCGGGCAAAGCTCCGAGAGGGGTTTGAGGGAGTCCCTGCACCTTCCCCGCCCTTCGCTGCCCGAGGCTTCCCGGCAATCCGGGGCTGGGGGGCTGCTGTCGCCCCCATCGTGGGGATAGTGCCCCGGGGGACGTAGGTGGGGATCCGCGACAGCCGAAGGGACGGGCAGGGCTGTGCTGGGATGGGCTATGGGGCTGTTTGGCTCCTCCCGGTGAAGGTGAGCCTTACCCTGGGGTGTCTCCCCTCCTTGGGCTGCCCCCCTATCCCTGCCGAGGGACCGGGATGGGCGAGGGCTGCACGCAGTGAGGGGCATGGCCCGGACACGCTGCACACACACTGCTTTCCCTCAGTGTTTCCAGGAAAACAAAACAAAACCCCCAAACCCAAGCAAACAAAATCCAAAAAACCCCCAACCCCAGAACACCAAATACAAACAAAAAAAAGCGCTTTTTATTTATTTTTTTTTTAAACAAGCAACAAACAAAACTACAGTTCTCAGTGGGGTGTCCCTGTCAGGCAGGCAGGAGTGCTGCCCGCCGGAACCAGGGCTCAGGCTGGCTGCAGAGTGGACGAAAAGGATGCTCGTTCTCGCCTCTCCTTGCTCTGCGGAAAGTTCCTCGGGGAGGACTAAGAGCCCCGAGCCCCGTCCTTTCTCATCGTTCGCAGCTTCCCCATCCCCACCCGCCCGCTGTGGGACCCTGACACCCTTCCCGTGCCCCTCCGAGGCTGCCGGGCCTGGAAGACCGCAGGGAGGAGCGGGAGTCCGGTGAGGGAAGGCTGGGCCAGGGGGCCGGGGGGGCGAGGCCTCTGTCCCACACCCCCAGTACCGGTTCTCTACGAGACAACAGGGGTGAGGAGGGCTGGCATGGGCTGGGCAACTTCTTTCTCTTCTCTTCTCTTCTCTTCTCTTCTCTTCTCTTCTCTTCTCTTCTCTTCTCTTCTCTTCTCTTCTCTTCTCTTCTTTCTTCTCTTCTCTTCTCTTCTCTTCTCTTCTCTTCTCCCTTCTCTCCCTCTCTCCTCCTCCCTTTTTTCCTTCCTCCCTTCCCCGCAGTTCCCCCAGCTGCCGCCGATCCCCGTGCCTGTCGCAGACCCGCTGTGCCCGCCCGGGCAGTGTCCGGCGGTGTGAGCGGACAGCACGGCGGCAGCAGCGCCAGGCCGGACCCGCCGCGGGTTCCCCTCACCGGCTTGTCCCCCCAGCTCCCCTCACCCTGAGCTCCAGCCCAAGGGAGCAGCAGCTGCCGGGGGTGGCGGGGCCGTGCGTGCCTCGGGCATCCCGAGAGGTGTTCCCGAAGCCAGCGGGTCCGGGAGGGGCAGCCCGGCCAGCCCGGCGCCCAGATGACACCGCCCGGCTCTGCTCCGGTGCATCGCTCCGATAGCGGGTGACAAGGCGGGGGCCACCTAGGACCTGCCCGTTCCGCATGCAGGCCCGAGAGAAGAGTGAAATACCCCACCCAGGAACTTCAAAGCCAGGGTGTGGGGCAGCGGCGACAAGGGTGTCACCTCTCTTGCCTTTCCCGCAGCGACTTTTCACAGGAGGCGAAGAGGGGCGAGGGCAGTTCCAGCCCATCGGTGTGGTCTCAGGGCTGGGTGGGCTGCGGGAGTGCGCTGAGCTGCTGCGTTCTGTAGGCTGATGCTGTCATATTCTTTATTTTTTTGCCCTCTAGTTTTCTTGGATTCCCGGGCTGTATTTATCTTGTCTGTCTGATGCTGCTTCTCTAAGTCACTGTGTAAATTAAAAGGCTTTTTTCCCCCTTTTTCCGCCTCTCCCCAGCTCACCACCTTTTTTTTAATTAAAGCTTTTAACTCGCCTGGTGTTTACAGTCTTATGTAAAGTATCAAAACAAACAGACCCTGCCGAATACAAACACCAAAAAGGAGCTGGCCCCTCATTCTTACCCCTTTATTGTCCAAAAAAAAAAGCGCATCTCCCCATGTCATAGCTACAGTTCCAAAAGGAAATTGCTTTTATTTGTAAAGGAGGCTTTAAAAAGCAGTGACATGAAGGGGAAAAGCTCCTTAAGGGAGGAAGGTCATGGGGTTAGGGGTGAGATTAAAGGAGCTATCTTTCCACCTCGCAGGGAAAGCGGCGCTGGAGCCTCCCCAAACCTGGGAGAAGAGCTGCCGAAGGGAGATGGAGGGGGCGAGTGGAGGGCTCGATGCTGGGGGCCGGGACTGGAGGAGGCCACCGGGCTGCAGGCAGTCCCTGATGAAACACAGGCACCTTTCGCCTGTCAAAGGGAGTGGATGCAAAGAGGTAAAATCCCTTCCTTCAATGCCCAAACCCTCACATTCTCTGTGTCATACAGCAGGGAACGTCACAGCGAGGGAAGCAGCCCCTGCAGAGCTCAGGCGGGCAGCGGGACACAGGCGGCCTTGGGGTGCAGAGAGTGCTGGGGCTCGGCAAGGAGGCTGTGCCCCCTCCCTGAGGCTGCCGCTGCCGTGTGTTTGTGGGAAGCTGGGCACAGCGAGGGAAAGGAAAAGGACCGCGCGAGCAATCGCCCCCAACCCTCCCTTCCCCTCTTCCGCATCCATCCGTGACGGCTGCGGTTTTTGCTGAATTAAGGTCCCTGGTGAAGGCAAGTCAGCGTGAGGGATGCGAGGGCACTTCCCTTCGCCTCCCCACAAAGGCGGCACCCTGCCTGGCCTCAGGCGTGGACAGAAGCCGGGGCTCCGGGGTCAACACCAACAAAGGTGACTGCATCCTCCCTGCGTGCCCTCTGCCTTCCTGACCCCTCTCCAGTTCCCCTGCCCCCCTGGGTGGGCACAGAGCTCTCCCCTCACCTGTCTCACACTGGGGCTGTGCCCAGCCCTGTCCTGCGGAGGAGCCTGGGGCCATTTCTGCAGGGCAGCAAGGAAAAGGAGATGCAGTCCCGGTTTCATCAGGGATGGAAAATGTCTTTTCCAGTGCCAAGAGGCATGCAAACCATCCAGAGAGTGACGGAAGTGTTGCTCTTGGCACTAGCTGGGATTTGGGTCCTGGGCTGTCCATCTCCTGTGCTCAGGAGCTCTCCAGTAACACAGGAAGGTGCCAGTGGTGGCACTTCCCTTGCTCCTGGGCTGCTGCCAGCACAGGGGAGCCGCTGTGACATTTCTCTGCAACCCTGGAGAGATGTCCTGCAGGAAGGACATTTAGGAGAGCCACGTCCATGCTTTCTGCCGGGATGAGGATGGGGAGGGGACCACGTCTGCCTGACTCATTCAGGGTTGCAAGAGCATCACCACGTGCTTATCCTGCAATGCCAGGATGCGGATTCAGGGGCAATTCTGCTCAGGATGCAGGGGAAGATGCAGGGTGTTTGCTGTGTGCAGCATCTGAGGCAAATGTTAGCGAGGTGGCCACTTGCTGCCGTGACCCTGAGCAGACAGCTTTGTCCCTCCATGCCTGTACGGAGAGGATGCTCATACACCGTCTCTCCTGCTCTTTCCTGCAGTCCCAGAGCTCTGTGACATTTGGCTCTGCAGCTTCTGCTTGGCACTTCTAGTCCCCAAATCTATTCTCACTTTCTTCTCCGAAGTGCAGCGGCCACATTATTCTCAGTGTTTAGAGAGCCTGTGTGAGAATGGATGTGTGGGAGGCAGCTCCTCTCCTAAAATATGTGCATTTAAATTGTCCGGGGGAATTACCGACATTAGCCTGCTTTGTTTTTGGGTTTTATTAGTGTCATTCAGTAAACATCCCCCTGCACCCTGGGCAGCGAATGCCCAGCCGTGCTCACTGGAGGTGCCGCTTGGCACTCTGCCTGCCACCACAACTGCTAGAGGACAGCAAATCCATCCCTCTGGCTCGCAGGCACTGTGCTGCATTAGCTCGTGCAGAGCTGGCTCCTGCGCCTGTCTGAGCCGGGTCACAGCTCCCCTGACTTACGGACTTACGTGCCATGGAGCACCTGCAAACGGTGCTGTCTGGAGGGACCTCTCCCCGAGGTGTGGATTCCCCTCACTCCGGCAAACACCAGCGGCTCATGCGGACCAGGAATTTGTCTTTCCCTTTTCCCTTACCTTTCTGCATCATCGGTTTTATATAAAACCACAGGATAGACCAGAAAGCCTAGCACACACAACTCACTGAGAATTGACTGGGTATTGTAGATACACACTGCTTCTATAAATATTTATGGAGTTACAGTCAGCCTTGGTACGGGCAAACAAATGTAAATAATGCCATGCACTCCTAGTGTGCTCCGGATGGTGCTGTGAGCAGGAATAGCAGTTCCTTGTGAAATCAATTTAATGAATCACTTATAGTAGGAGGGAAATAATCCCAGCAGTATTATTATGCCTAATAGCAGGAGCATTGTGATGATGGCTGTGTTATCCAGCAAGCCTCTGCCTGGGAGCATGGGCATGGGGAAGGGAGAAGGGGCCCTGCACGAGATTCCCAGCAGAGGAAGATGAAGATGAGATGTGGGTGTAGGCGACAGGAGCGAGAAACAAAGTTGCTGGATTTTCCTGGCTGCTATACATAAGGATATAGTATATATACATAAGGCTGTCAGGGCTGGGAGAGGCACCCCGGGCAGAAGGACTTTGTGAGAGGGGGGTGAGCAAGGGGTGGATGACCTGCAATGGATAGGCTTCTGTGGGAATGGATGTTGTATGCCCTGGGTCCCCCTGGTATCAAATGCCCCTAAGCAAAAAGGCTTTTTTCCAAGTGGTTTTGCCCCCAAAATATCAGTGCACCCTCAGCCAACACTGCCAAAACTTCCCAGGACATAGATGTCTTGCATTTTTCATCTCTGCCAGAAAAGGGGAAGAGATTAAAAGTTCCAGGATGAAACCTCCATTTCAGAATTTCAGGATGAAATCAGAATTTCTCGTGCCCTTGGCTGCGTGACTTCATCTTTCACTGGCTATGGACATATTCCCGAAGTCTTTCTCAGCCCATAGGGAATCATGGAACATAGAATAATTTATGTCGGAAAAGACCTCTGAGATAATCGAGTCGACCCTTTAACCCAGCACTGCCAAGCCCACCACTAAACCTCGCCCCTAAGTGCCACATCCGCACATCTTTTAAATCCCTGCAGGGCTGGTGACTCCACCCTTTCCCTGGGCAGGTTGTTCCAGTGCCAGACAGCCCATCCACAGGTTATTCCCCAGCAATCCCGCAGGATGTGATGCTTCACAGCGCTGACACATGCTGCTGGACACGCAGGTCACGTTAGTGCTGATCTGCCCTCCAGGGGTGGATCGGGGTGCCGTCAGACCCAGGTCACATTTCTGGAGATCTTTCCTCATTTTCCCTTCACAGGCGTGTTTCAGCCAGGTAATTAATCTGTTAGGCCATGCAAGGAAAGTAAAGGCAGAAGAGGCAAGCACACAGACAAAGAAAATTGCATTTTTTAAATTTCAGACTATTTTTTTGAGCTGTCCATCAGCTCAAACAGCACAGATCATCTTTTTCTGGATATGGTCTTTGCAGAACTTCTCCATGTGCTGATTCTGGGTATATAAACTAAGGGGTATTTTGAGCCAAGGGCTCTAAGGCTGTTGGTAGAGCAGATGAGCCAGAGAAAATGAGTGATTTGTTGTTTGAAGAGTTGAGAACTCCAGTTTTGACTGAAGTGCTTTCTGAATAACTGGACTTGAGAGGCAAGACATGGACTTCCACACAGGAGACTCCAGCAAGGACGTGAAACCTGGATACAGCTGCATAGCACTGCAGAAACCAAACATATTTAGCATCTTTAAAAGCATATTCCTAGCAGTCTGATTCTGGACCTCGCAGTTTTTTTCAATTAATTATTCTATGAGAAGCGATTTTTGTCCTTGCTTTCCCTCCTTTCTGCTGTTTGCTCCCACACAGAGCTGTTCTGTTTTCATAAGTTTTTGGGTGGATGCTGTATTGTATTAACATTAACATTCATTAATATGAGACACTTAGGCATCATTAGATTTTGTAGGGGCATCTTTTCCTAGTCTAACTAATGGAGTGAAGGTGTGGGAAAGAAAAGCAGAGAAATGCAAGGGCCAGAAATTATGTTCTTCAACCTTCCTGTTGAAATCAATGATCTTGTATCAGGGGCTGAACCCTGCTCCTTATTACAGCACCCAAAATCTGGAGTAGCTGCATGGGGCTGAACCCTTTTTAGTGACAAACCCATGGTGGGAGAAGGCAGAGGTCTGCTGTAGCTGAGAGCAGGCTGTGGGCAATCAGCTGGGCTGGGAGGAGATGGATCTAATGGCAACTGAGCTGAGTAGCAGCACAAGGCTGAAAATAAAAACAGGAATTTTATGGACTCTTGACTGAGGGAACAGAGGGAAAGGACTGATAAAACAGCCTGAGATCTACACTAGCTCAAAGCACCCAGCTAGAAACCACAGCGAGTTTTGGAGCATCCCTGAGGACTAGTGTGGAACTGGGGTTTATTTGAACTGGGGACACTCCAAATTACCATTAAAGCCCCAAACTCTGGCTCGTGCTGCCGAGCAGAAGCTGCAAAAGGGATGAGGTGAGAGGCAGCTGGAGCCTTCACCAAAGCAGACGCAGAATATCAGACTGGAGAGAAATTAGGACAACGATTTCTGGGAGCTTTGAAGGCAAAGGCTGTTTGTTTAGCCGGAAAGGAGGCAGGCTGCTCCCGCTCCTGCCTTGCTTGCCTCAGGCCTGGGAGGCATCCCTGACGCTTCCCAAAGGCTAAAGCCCTGCCAAAAGGGGCGGAGAGGCGGGTTTCAGTGGCGGTGGGGCGCGGGTCGCTCCCTGCTCCATGCCCGGCACAGGCGGAGGTCAGAGGGTCGCCGGGGCTTGATCTGCCCTGATCCCCCTTCACAGGGGAAATGAAGCGACAGCGACTTTGCTCCAGCACAGTGGCCACTTTGAAAAAATGTTTCAGGCAGATAATTTATCAGGTTTAATTGCTCTTTAATCCCCCTGATCGGCCTGGCGTGGAGAAATCCCCTCTGAATGGGGGAGCCTGTTTGAAAAGACCCAGGGAGGCTGGGAGGGCTGGAGGGAGGATGTAGGGAGGGATGGAAGGATGAAGGAAGGATGAAAGGAGGAAAAAAGGGAGGAATGGAGGGATGAGGGATGGAAGGAAGAATGGAGTAAGGTATAAAAGGAAGGACAGGGGGAAGGAGGGAGGGAGGGTGGGAAAAAGGGAGGTATGGAGGACTGAAGGCATGATGGAAGTAAGAATAGTAGAAGAGATGAAGGGAAGAACAGACTGATGAGGAAAATAGAAATTGAGGGATGGAGAGAAGGAGCGAAGGAGGGAAGGAGGGATAGAGGGAAGGAGGGAGTAGGAGGGAGTGCCTCTTGCTGTAACCACACATCATGACCCCTCTTTGCATCCTGGTGTCCTGATGCTGCTGCTCACAGCCTGCACCCCTTTTAGAGATTTTATCAATGGTTTTAAAAGCCCTGGATCACCCCTCCTGTCTCCTGGGTCCTCCTGCTCAGAGGAGGCCAGACTGAACTAGGTCTTTCTTGCTCATTTTAAGCCAGGGTCCAGGGCCCACCAATGCCATGGGCACCCAAATGCTGATTATCTGGGTCCCCAAAGCAGCAGGGATTGATGTCCTCCTTCCCTCCCATTCAGCAAGGTCCCTGACATCTCTGTGCTTCCTGCAGTTCCTGGGCCTTATAAGGATTTCACCAGAGGAAATGTTCTCTGATGTATTTGTGTGTGGGGAATGAGGGCTTTCCCAAGAAAGGCAGCAGATGCACAGGACTCACTGGGTGTGAAGTGTGACCAGCAGGTCAAGAGAGGTGCTTCTTCCCCTCTGCTCTTGTGAAACCCCACCTGCAGTAATGGGGTGCCCAGCTCTGGGGTCCTCAGCACAGGGAAGACTTTTTGGAACAAGTTCAGAGGAGGCCACAAAAATTATCAGAGGGCTGGAGCACCTCTCCTGTGAGGAAAGGATGTCAGAGTTGGGCTTGTTCAGCCTGGAGGAGAAGAGAAGGCTCTGGGCAGACCCTAGAGTGGCCTCTCAGCACTCAGAGGGGACTTACAAGAACAATAAAAACAGACATTTAAGCAGGGTCTTTTGTGAGAGGAAAAGGGTTAGTGACTTTAAACTAAAAGAAGATAGATTCAGACTACATATGAGGGAGAAATTTTGTGCAATGAGGGTGGTGGGGCACTGGCACAGGTTGCCCAGAGAGCTGGTGGACTCCTCCTCCTTGGAAACATTCCAGGTCAGGCTGGACAGGGCTCTGAGCAACCTGATCTAGTTGAAGGTGTACTTGCTCACTGCAAGGGGATTGGACATCTGAAGGTCCCTTCTGACCCAAACTATTCTGTGATTCTATGTCAAATCACCAACCTCAGCATGGACAAAACCTCTTTAATTCCCTGCCTCTATTTTGTCCAGTGCTCTTTGCCAAGGTCTGAGTCCAGAACCAGAATGAGGAGCATCAAGGGCTTAGAACATCTCTGGCACAGATCTTTCCTTTGGTATTTATTCTTCTCCAAGGATGGCAAGGATGTTTCTGGAAGGAGATATCCTTCTGCTTTTGTGGATGCATTTACCCTAACATATAGCAAAACACACTGTCCAACACAAGACCATGAAATCCTCTGAGAATTATGAAACTTGAATAATCTTTTCAAGAAGCCCCACACTCTAAACTGAAAATTGTGTCTGTCTCTTGCCATTCTCCTTTGGCTCTCCATGGGCAAGCTCTGCTCTCTTGCAGACAGGTGTAAATCAAAAGTGCTCCAGGGGTGAGTTGGATTCATCAGACACCAGAGAGAAACTAGACCTCAGTTCAAAGGCAGGTGATCCTCACAGTGTGCAACCAGCAGAATAATCTGTGCAGCTTTATTCTGGAAATAATGGATATTTTCTATTTCTTTGGTATGGAAACCTGCCCAGCCTATGGCTTCTCCTGCCTCTGTTTTCATAACCCAACACCAAAACACCACTTATTTTTTCCTCTTGGATGCGTATGAGCCATTTCCTTTCAATTTATGTACTTACAAATAATTTCACCATGCCAGTTCAAGGTATGTCTTGCTCTTTACCCATGAGCATCATTCTGGTTTTATTACACATTGAAACCAGACTTTTACTTACTTGGGCACCAGAAAAAGCACTCCAGTTAATTCCCAGTGTTAGAATATTCTACTGGGAACTTGAGTAGAGTTTACAGAATCCAAAGAAAAATAACCCAGGCTTTCCACTCCAGACTTCACTGGTTTTAAATCAAGAACACAAAACCAACCATAGGCAGGTTAATGACAACCAGAAGAAAAAAATTGCAGTGATGAGCCTGAAAGGACCCAAGATACATTAACCACAAGAATGATTTCTTTTCTCCAACCTTCAGTGAAGTGAAGCCTCAAGGAAAACCTTTGCAGTGCCTAAAATATGCAGCACAAACAAGATTGTTTTCATTCTTACCTGTGGCAAAGAAACTTACCCAGGCATATTCCCAGCCAGAAAAGTCTCAAATCTTTTATGGAAATTGTCACAGCTGAAGGGTTGTAGATCTACCCTGATCATCCAGTGTGTGGGGAACCTCAAGGACATGCAGCTGGGCTTCACCAAATAAAAAAAATCCTAATTGCATTGAGTTTTGTGCTGGATCATGTGAAAAAAGGGGTTATTTCCACCTTAGAAACAGACATGTTTCAGCACAGCAAAACACAGGGACTTTGGTTAAGCAATTCATTCAGGAATGGGAAGAGCTGCTCCCTCTTGGCTCAAGGCAAGATGTGACCATGAGGTCCTGTTTACTCCAGCACACTGGTGGCTCCTTGGAAACTGCATTTCTGGGCTCAGTGACTCAGAGCTGTGAGACACTAAAAGACAAGGGACCAGAAATCCTAGGTATTTTCTTTTTTCCTGTAGTTGCTCTACCTGACCAGGAAGGTGTGGGGGTCATGGGCAGCAGCTGCAGAGGTCTGAAGAGATGATCATCCTCTCTCCTGCAAGCCCATCTCCAACTCTGAGCCAGGTTTGTCCCCATAAACCCACCCCATGAGCTGCCAGCAATGAGTTAGATGCCTAAAATGGGCTTTTTCTGGGAGTGAGAAAGTTTGATTTAGAGACTTTTAGCAGGTGACCTGACACACTATTGCCCTTCTGTGGCAATGAGCTGGTCTGCAACCAACCAATCACATATTTTCACATCTGTTTTCCCAGAGAGAAGTGAGGGAGGTGATAGACTGAAAGTGTGACCAGGAGAATAACAACATAAATTCAGTTTCTTTAACCCCCCCCCCCCCCACCCCTGGTTTAGGCAAAAATATGGCAATGCTAGGGCTCATCCCCCTGGGACATCCTCACAGCAAGGAGCCTGCTCAGCTGAGCCCATGTCTCCCAAAAACCCCAAAACCATGAAGTCACTGAAACAAGGCCAGTCTGAGGGCTGGATGGGATTTTCCAAGATTCATGTACAGAGAAGCCTGCATGGAAAAAACCCACAAGGATTTCTGAGTAATTCAGTAAGAACAGACTTTCCCTCTCAGTGCAAATAGATCAATCCTGCTCAATCGAGGTTAATGGCTCCTGATGATGGTGCTGGAGGAGAGTGGAGTCAGAATCTCTAACACCTTTGGTTTTTAGCACAAGATCCTATATTGTTCACCCAACATACTGTGATTCCTCCTTCCATGCCTTTTCTGTGGCTCCTTCCTGATGGATATTCTACCTTCCCTTTCTGTACCAGGAACTGTGGGGAGAGATACTTTGTCCTTGAGACAGACACAACCCATTTAAGGGCTACTGGCTTTTTTTTTTTTTTTTCCCCTTCTTCTTTTCTTCTTGTAGCAATTTCTCCTTTGGCTGAAGAAACCCACCCCGAGGCAGGAGAGTTTTGCTTTCCCAGGCATGCCAGGCATGCTCCCCTGGCCTCTCACTGCTCTAATTATTAGCATGAGGACAAACAGCTGAGGAGCCATGAATGGGGTCATCTTCACCTGGGAAAAAAATTAATATATCACCTCTGAAAACCCCAGGCCAGCGTGTGAAAGCATGGCTTGAGGGGCACTGATAGCAGTGCTTGACTGGCCAAACGCTGGCAGATGCACTGACCCCGGGGCAATGGCTGAGCTCATTTCCCACATAAGCACTGATTTACTGGAGTGAGAGAAGACTGGGGATGAAAGGCATCCCTGGAATCATTGCATCCTTCAGTAAGGAGGAATTTGCCAGGTGAAATTCCCAGGTAATGGTAGGAAGCAGGAAACACCTTGTGGTCTTTGGGAGAATGAACTAACTTGGGATGAAGAGCCAGTGCATTCCTTCTGCTGCTTTGGTTTGCTCCAAATCCATGCTAAACTGTCCTGCCTGTAGATCCAGTCTGCCCAGAGAGGGTCCTAAAATATGCTGGAAATGGAGCATTTCCAATCCAATTTAAAGGGGTCCTGTGATTCCAATCCAATTTAAAGGGGAAAAAATAAAGCAGATGAAGATGTAGCTGGGACCACAGCATTAAATATCAGCTGGATCATCACTACTCCATCAGATCTGTGGAGAGTGATGTCCTTCTGCTTTCTTTCCAGGTTTTCTATTAAGAAGAAACCCTTTATTGAATATTTTTTGGAAGAGTTGATTGCTTTCAATGGGAAAGGGCATAGCAGGACACAGCAATCAGAGATTACATGAGGTCATTTCATCTTGACAGGCTGCTGCCAATTCCTGAGCTCAGTCTTTATCCAAAAACCTAGAAAACTGTGTCAAGCTCGCTGTAATATTTAACCCCCTATGGAAAACACTTGTTCCCACTGCTGTTGGTTTAACTAGGACCAAAGCAGGTTTTAGTCACTTAGCCCTAGCTCCAGCATGGCAAAAGCACCTAATTAAACTGCTGTGAGCATCTTGCCATGAGGAAGGCAGGCATGTCCTCGCCATGGCAAAGGATGCTGCTGAAAGACCAGCTGCAAGTGTCCTTGGGCTGGAGCACATCGTTCTGAAAAGTGACAATAATGATGGAGGCACCTTCCCCATAACGGGTTTGGTTATTTCGAGGAGCCAGCGTGGTCAGAGTGAAGCTGCTGCAAATTAATTGCCTCGGTGATGGGATGGAAGTCACAGTGAGTCTGGGGTTTTTCCAGCCTTTGCCATTTGAGCAACCAGCGCTGGTTCTGAGGAGCTGGCAAGTGAGTCGTGAACAGATGCTCAGGAAAATTGGATCATTTACAAAGTGTTTACAAATACTTCCCGCTGGCCCCTTGCCAATTTTGCCATCCTCCCCACTTAGAGAAAACATGCATGTATGTCCCCAGCCGCTGTCCTCCGGGTCCTTTCTGATGGGATTGGTGCTGAAGGCATGGGGGGAGCTTTGCAGGGACTTGTGTCCTCCCCATTACCCCATCCACAAGGAGAAATGTCACTTCCACAGCCTGGGGAAGCAAAGGCAGCCACCAGCACTTTTGGGTGCAAGGCACAGCCCTGATTTGAAGGCATTTTGAAATAAAGATATAGTAAATGGCTAATTGTGTGCATGTAACTAAGCAGTACCTGGAGGTATTTCTCCTGTGCTGTCACACTCAGCAGCTACACACATTAACTTTGGGTATCCCGACCCAGGGGAACCCCCCAAATGCCAGACAAGAAGGATTTGGAACACATTTTTAAGGTGAGATAAACAGTGATATAAATTACTCAGGGGCCCTAAGTGTAAACAAGATGTGGACCTGCTTGAGCAGCTTCAGAAGGTGGTCTGAGGGTTGGAGCAGCTCCTCCTGGAGACAGTCTGAGACAGCTGGGGTTGTTCAGACTGGAGAAAAGAAGGCTCTGGTGAGAACTTGGAGCACCTTCCAGCACCCTGTGTTTTGGACTGTGGGCTTGGCCACTGACTTGCATTGTGAAAGAGCACCAGCAGTGCTCAGTCTCTGCCATTTCAGGACAGGCACATCTCTGAGATGAGCCCTGGGAGACACTGGCAGGGGCAGGGCTGTGCTTCTGCCTCCATCCCACACATGTCCTGGAGCTTGTGGCAGATTGGCCCCAGTCACACAATATTTGGTATGGGTTAAACCTTCTGCTTGGGAGAGCAGGGACCCTCAGGGCTGGCTGGGCTGATGTTGCAGGGCAGATAAGGGGGATAAAAATCACCACCTTCCTCCAGCTGACTTCTTAATGATGCTACAGCCTCTCTAAGACAAGCAGCAATGCTGATATAAGCCAGCATGAGCATTGCAGAGCCTCCTGGCATAAAACTTGCCCTGATGCAGGCACCCACTGATCCTGCTGCCGTCCAAATATCTGTTCTTTGAGCCCCTGACCATTGCTCTGAAGGATTTAACATGACTGAGGGGCTCCAGAGCAATCACCATATCAGGCCTTTGTCCCCACAGCTCCCTTACAGACATTTTCTCCAGCTTGCCTTTCTCGCTGACAGCAGCAGCCTGACACAGCTGCCCAGGCAGGGAGCATCCTCATCAGCTACCAAAACTCCCGCTTTAATGGGAAAGCAAGGTGTTAGGCTGGGCTTGCCTTCCCTGCTTTGTGCATCCCTGCACGGAGAGCCCTGCCTGGAGTCCATCACTGCTGCGGCCGCGACGGCAGAGGGAGCACACACTGCTGCCTGCCAGCCCCGCCGGCTTTACACCCACAGCTGCCTCCTAATTCTCATTTTCTAGCAACACAGAGGTGGACTAAACCTGTCCACCCCCCCTGGTGATTTTTTCCTGAGCAGCACGGCAGGCTGGTGGGTAGCAGCAGGGAAGAGCTTTGCTTGGGAGGCGTGAGAGCAAATCCTGCAGCGCGGTTGCGGTTTGCTCCCTGGTAAGAGGCTTGGAAATATTGATCAGGGCTGCAGAAGAGATGTGCACAGGAGAAAGAGCACAAGATTTGGGGATTTAAAAATGGTATAATTGGATTTCTGAATTAAACACAGCGAGCGGGAAGGTCAGCAACAAGATGCAGCCACGGGCTCGGGTTTTCTCAGCCTGAGTGTCCAACATGAGACCATCCCAGATGATATAGCCTGGGGAAAGGGTGTGTTGAGCAAATGTTTTTGGGAATGTCTTTGCTGATAGGTCGAAAAGGTGGCATTGCTTCCACGTGCATCACATCAGGCTGTTTTCCCTGCGGTGGGGTGGCATGGAATGTTGGTGCATCTGGTTGAGGCTAGACACCTTCTGAAGGATGGGAAGTGATTTCTGGTTTCCAGGGCTGGCCCATAGCTGCACTTACCAGTGCTTTCTGCCACTAAAAACAATTAAAATATTTAAAATGTGTTGCTTTTTATCTCTTCTGCTTTCTGTTTGTGTAAATACTTGGACACATCTATTAACATCCTATATCTCCCCCTATATAGACCTCAGGGACCACCCTGGCGTTATTTTTACCCCCAAGCCCCAAAATCTGTCCCCAGCCCAAGGGACAAGGCCATGCACCAGAATGTCCACCTGAAGCTGAAACTCTCAAAGACATCACCCAGGTATGGGTGGGAACACTGAGCTGTTAAACTGTGTGCTTATTATTAGGAATAGGAAACTTATTAATCTTTTATTTGCATTTAAACATTTTGAGAGACTTGGGAGCCCCAAAGGAACAAAAAGCCTATGTTTTGCAAATTACCCCTTGTAGTTTTCAGGTATGGAAACCTCCCCAGGGGTTTCCCCACTCCCGGGCTGCCTCTGGCCAGCCGATTTACTGGCCATGTTTCCATGGAAACAAAAACTGGATGGGTGAAGAGAGGGGGGAAAAACTTCTTGTAATAGGTGGCATTTCCCAGTTTGGAAAGTGGGATTTTCTTAGGCTGGTCTATTTTTTTCCCAGGGTTTTTTTTTTCCAGGACAGCAGAAGGAAGGGCAGGCCCTGATGTGGAGATGGATGGGCAGCAGTGGGTTGCCCTTGCTGCCTGGGGCATTCAGAGCAGCAGCACAGGTCTTGAGGCTCTAATGCTGTGATTTATGGCCACTTCGCTGCTATAGAGGTGTCATTTTGATTAAAAGAAAGTGTTTTCTAACGAGTGGGGCAGGGCATGGGGACTGCCCCATCCTGGCTGAGGCTGTTCAAAGGTGTGACACTAATGGATGGTGTCAGCAGCAATAATTCCTCTCCGTGTCTGTGCAGACGTTTTAGGATGCTTGTTTACTTTGCAGCTCACTACAAGGCTTCATTAAAAAGCATCTGCAAAGGCTTTGAAGTCCTGGCTGGACATCTTGCAGCATCATTGCAAGCAGTCCTAGCAACACCATCCTGGGCTGGCATGAAGACTCCGACTGGTGATGAAGATATCAAAGCCAAGGTGTGCCTCAGCCAGCTCAAAGCAAACCCGAAATTACAGCCTCTGCAGGGAGAAGTGACAGCCCTGCTACAGAGATCAAGGATTTATGGAGATGGGGCAGCCAGATCTCTCTCTTGCATCCTGATAGCTGATGTGACACATCAGGTGTCAGGGTAGCTCCTATTCCTGAGAGGTTAAACAAGTCGTACGATCAGGAGGGGCTGACATGTTGGTCCAGGCGAGGAGTGAATCATTAAGTTATATTTCCTTTGCTGAGACAGGCAGCAGCAGCTCAGCGAGGTTTACGTAGCCTCAGGTGAGCTGTACGACAGGAAAACACACATCTGACGTGAGGTTAGGTGCTCTGAATTGTGAAATGATAATCAGCAGAGCTGCTTATTGCTGAGTCAGGCAGGGGTTCTGCTGTGTGGTGCAGGGCTGTGGTTTGGGCTGGCTTTTCTAGATATTTGTGTGTGTATGTGTGCTCGTATACATAAAGCAGTAGATGAATTTTTCATAACATTCTAGACCTTTTTTAATTTCCTTTAGGGCTCTGTTTTTAAAAACCTGCTTCATTTGAAAACTAACTTTTAAAGTAAGCGTCACAAGATGGAGGAACCAGAATTCCTTGCTGGGAATCAGGGCAGCTCTTGGCTCCCTGTAGAGAAATAAGGCTGGTTGCAGGTTCAAGGGCCCCAGCAGGAGGAACACTGGGGATGGACTGTGTCCAGCAAAGAGAAATTATGTTATTTAGACATCATGACGGAGAGAGGAGAGATACAGGAAAATTTACACATGTATACACACACATATATGTTTGTGTATATATATAAGCATATATGTATATAAATTTACACATGTATACATGTATGTATACATATATATACATATAAAAAACACCAGCAAATCCAATTTTATATATTTATGTGTACACACATCTGTATAATACACACACTGAAGGTGAATGTTGGCATTGATACCAGGCTGTGTATACCTAGGGGACACCTCTGTCCAGAGACTGCTGAGATCCCTGTCCCTCACTGTGGTTATTTGTATTTACCACAGCTGGGAAATGCTGCCACTCCTCTCCTGTCTTCTTTGTTGCACATCTGGGCTTCCTAACCCTATTTCTCTTCTCTCAACTCCAGACTATTTTCTCCAGGAATAGGAGCAGGAGGTTATGGGAGTGAATCACAGAAGGAGAAACATCATCAACCCGAGCATCTCATGCCTGCAAAACTTAACCTCGAGGACTGTGGGCACTGGTAGGGTCAAGGGGGAGGAATGGAGGTCTCATTTTCACATGTTTATCATTCCCCAGCCACGGCTCCAGGCTGGAATGCTGCTCCAGTGAGGAGGATCAGGCAGGTACTGCAGCACATATGGCGAGCCTGGCCACACGCTGCTCCAGAGCGGCGAGATACGGAAGCACAAGGACACTGCCACGGAGAAAATACCAGCTCTGCTCTTTGGCTGGCTCTGGGAATTTCTATTCAGAGCCACAGCGTTACCTGAACTAATGGTTTGTCACAGAGGAGAGGGTTTGTTTACAAAGCCTTCTCCAGAGGGAAGAAAATGATGTCAGTTATACGGGAGGATGGTGATTGCTGCAGCGACTCACGGCAAGGGGCTGGTGGGTTTGGGGTGATTTTAGGAGCTGGGATGGTGGGACTTGCAGCAGGCAGGGACCACAGTGCAGCAGCACAGGAGCCTGAGGATGCTGTACCACAAAATTGGCATGTCTTCTGTCTCCTTGATGATGTTCAGAGAATGCCACTTCCCATTTTCTAGCTCCTCATGCTGGGACCCCTGGAACTGTAAACAGCCTTATTTTTCACTGGGAACTAAGGCCTTCCTGATTCCCATCACGAGTCTTCTTTCTCCCATCTTGTGACACATTAAAAGTTAGTCTTCAAGTGAAACAGACTACAATAATTTAATTCTTTTTTAAAGCACACAACCATCTAAAATATTAAGAGATGCATCTACTGATAATTTCCATTCCTTATGTTTGAGGAGCTGCTCCCAGTCTGCACAGTTTACCTGGGTGAAGTGAGTTGTCTCCAATTTCATTGCCAGAGCATCAAGAGGAAGTTTCATTATTCTAATTTAGCATGAAAATACATTTAAATAGCATTTCATTTTGCCCTTTCACAGTATTAAGTAACTGCAAGAATCTTTTCAAGAGCAATTGCCCACAGCTTTTTGTGCAAATATTCTCTTTACAAAAGTCTCATGATGATTTGGGAGAAGCAATGGGGAAAAACATGCTTCAGTGACAGAATAAAGGAGAAGTCTGGTGTAATACTCAATACAGTATTATTTATCCTGTAGCTAATTACAATAATAATCTGTTGTATAAGGGAGGCATTTCAATGTCAAATTTCATAAAAGAGATTAACCCTCAAGGAAAGGAGATGCAATTGGGGGTCAGGGAGTGTTGCAAGAGCTCACCAGCACACAGGGTGGCTCTGCTCCTCCAGGGGAGCCCTCAGCTCAGTCCCAGCCACACTCCTGGGCACCAGGCAGGTAGATTTGGTACTGACTAATAAATATATTTGACTAGCTTATTAATTCCATACAATCATATAATGGTTTGGGCTGGAAGGGATCTTTTAAGATAATCTAATCCAAGCTGCCTGCCCTGGGCAGGGACATCTTCCACTAGACCAGGTTGCTCTGAGCCCATCCAACCTGGCCTTGAGCACTTCCAGGGATTGGGCAGCCACAGCTTCTCTGGGCACCCTGTTCCAGTGCCTCACTGCCCTCACAGTAAACATTTCTTGCTAATATCTCATCTATACCTGCCCTCTTTCAGTTAGAAGCCATTACCCTTTGTCACTCCTTGTCACTCTCCTCATCTTTCTTATGAGCCACCTTTCTTCAAGTATTTGAAGACCCCATTAAAGTCTCTCTAGAGCTTTCTTTTATCCAGGCTGGAAAACCTCAACTCTCTCAGCTTATTTTCAGAGGAGAGGTGCTCCAGCCCTCTGAGCATCTTTGTGGTCTCCTCTGGACTCACCCCAACAAGTCAATATCCTTCCTGTGCTGGTGACCCCAGGCTGGATGCAGCACTCCAAGGAGCAGATCTCACAGGAGCAGAATAGAGGGGGACAGTCACCTCCCTTGACCTGCTGGCCAGGCAGCCCAGGATATGGTTGGCTTTCTGGGCTGCAGGTGCACATTGCTGGGTTGCTCAGTTTGTCATCCATCAGTGTCTCCGGGTCCTTCTTGGCAGGGCTGTTCCCAATCCATTCACCCCTCAGTGTGTATTGACAGAGGGGTTTGCCCTGACCCTGGTGCAGCACCTTGCACTTGGCCTTGTTGGACCTCATGAGGTTTTTGTGGGTTCATTTTTGACATAATTACACCAAACTTGTACCACAATTTTGAAATGCTTCAACATCCAAAATGTGGAATGTTGTCAAAGCATCAGATTGACAGGACTTCCCCAAGGTCAGCAGGGTGGTCCCTGGGGAGTGGGTTTACAAAACCAGCTGCTACTATACAGCAAAAGCATTTCCAAAACCAGTGCCACAGACCCCCTGCATGAGGACCTCCTATGTCATGCATTTATGGCTGTAATACTTATCCAGCTCCCTGTAAGGTTAGTGAATGGTGATCTGCAGGAGCAGCCTGAATTATCAGGTAATAAATCAAATTGCTTGTCCTGGAAAAAGGAGACAGTATCAGAGTGGGTATTGCTTATGCAGGCAGAGACCAGAAATATTCAGGTAACACCCGTGGTGTTTTCCTGCCACTAATGAGAATGAACTGCATGGTATTGGTTGCCCATCAGGTTTTCCAAGCGGGAAATTTGCTCATAACCTTTTTGACATGTGCTTCCAGAAGCTGAGTGAGAAGGATCTAAGTCCCAATAATGCTGTCTCTGAGAGGGCCTGTTCAATTAAATCTTCCTCAATATGTCAATCACCCGCTAAATGTGACTGCTCTGGGCTTGGGAAGTGCAGATCAACAGGTTTAAATGATCCAGGAAGGGCTGGATCACAACAGCTGGTGAGTGGCTGTGCCACCAAGGAGACACATTACCCGGGCTGAGACCAAACTGATGCAAATCCAATTTCTGAATGATGGATGTCCTCTGAACTCCAGCACAAAATGAAGCACTTATGCTCCTTGGGATGATGTACTTCATTCCAGGCGCTGGAATAAAGTCTTCACTTTATTCCAGGTGTTGCACTGATTTGCTGCGCAGGGATACTCTAGTGACCTTGCAGGTGACCTTGGAAAAGTGCAGTGGCCCTGTTTGTTGTTTGTAACTGAATTGTAAAAGGTAGCTACCAGCTCCCTTCTCCCGTGGATCTGGCCCTGCGGATTGAGAGCTTGTTGGGATGAGGAATGTCATGGTTTAGGCATAGAAAACACCAGGTGAATTGGTCCCTGCACGTGCCAGGGCTGCATGAGGCAGAGGAATAAAGTGATGATGACCATCCCAACAACAATCATGACAAGGGAAAACCTTGGCCATAACACAACTGAGTAATTTAGAAGCATTTGCTCCAAAAGCTTTAACGTGTGCAATTCCAGGCAAGAAATATTCTCATGAAATCACATATTCAAATGCTGTCAGTGCTCTAGAGGGTGAAGCCCCGCCTGTGCCTCCCTGCACTGTCGCGTCTCCAGGCTCTACCTAAAAATAAAACCCTAAGCAAAAAAGAACAAACCCCCTGCAGGCAGCCTGGCACGGAGGCAGAGCACAGTCGCTGCCAGGCATGTGGTCTCTTTGTCCTTACAGGTCAAACCTGGAGCCGAGTTAAGGATGCCAAGTCTCCAGATCAGCACTCAGAGTCAGAGCTCCCTCTTGCCTGTCCCTGCCTGCCAGCCTGTGACCAGGAGCTGTCCCTGGACCCCTGCCCGGGGCTCAGCCCTGGGATGGCACCAAAGCCCAGCATGGAGGTCAAAACAAGGTCTGAGGGCACCACTCGAGGTGAGAAGTGCCTTCTCTCCTTCACCACCATCACCAAAGGAAGCAAAACTGGAGCATTGTCTTCACCTTGTGGCCCCACAGCATTTTCACCCACACTTGTGAGAGTCTGGCAATTGCAAGACCTCAACTTCAGAGCCAGCCTAGGACAAATGGAAATAGGAGCTTCATTTTGCCAGTGCTTTCTACTGTGTCCCCCTTGCTGGTTGCCCAGGGACCAGAGTCTGTTTCCTCAGGAGGATGTGGGGGGGAGGCTGGGCTGGGGTCTGATCCCATTTGTATCCTGCTACTTGCCAAAATCCAGGACAAACCACTGAAGTCCCAGCCCATCTGAAGCACAGCAGAACTAAAAAAGCCATGTCTGAGCTTTCAAAGTGGAAGTCACCTGCTCTCAGGTGATCTTTTAATGTCAGGACCCTGTTCTTAATTCCCAGCTAGCACTTGTGTTTTGTTAAGTACAGGGAGAAAAAAAGGAACTAAACCAAACCCATACAAGACAAGATTGAAAGGAAAAAGTAAAAAGAGCATGTCACGGTTTCATATTACTCCAAATCATCACATAAACAGAGCATCATTAAAACAACATTCCCAGGAAAATTACCTCTCACTGATCCTCTCCCCTGCTCCTGACTCCCAAGGCAAGGAGCTAAGAGGTTACAAATAAAACCTTAAAGGAGAGAAACGTTCCCATCGATTCCAGCAATTGGGATTTCTAGAATGTCTCAAAAAAAGTGTCAAACCTGTCACTCAGTGCTTACAGGTTATCCTCTGTGAGCTCAGACATGAGCCTGGTGTGTTTATTAAACCCATGGCCTGGCAGAGGAAAGGTGTCTGTCTGAATTGCAATAAAGTTGATTTTCAAATGGTTGGTTTAAAACTCTGTGTCTTGGTTTAGTGAATTGCTGAACACAAGGATAAAGTGTTCAAGCACAGATCTTGTCTCTTGGTGCCTTGCAGATGGCTCTGGCCACTTCAGCAGACACTCAGGACTCCGGGCTGGCTTTTTCTGGGTGGTGTAGCATAGCAGAATAAGATGCTCTTGTGTCCCTCTATGGATATATATGTCTAGAGGGATGGACGTGCACTGTGTAAATATGTGTGTGTTAGATTTAACCACGTGGGGTTGGCTTTGCTCTGCAGTGCTCAGTGGCAGGACCTGCCCTTCCTTGTGCCCTTTGGGGTCCCTTCCTGCTTCTCTCCCCCAGCCCAGCACTGCTCCCATTGCTTCCCCCACTTCCAGTGCCACAGCCTTTCCTTTTCCCCATCTACACCCAGCTGGGATGCCCAGGAACAGGAGCCAGCCTCTGTCTCCAGAAAAACTTCCCCAGTTATTCATGTTTCCCTCCTGCACACGGAGATCCCACCGATCTCTGAACGCTCCATGAAATTATTTGCTTGAGCAAACTGACAGCAGCCTCTGGGCTAAACTTTTGATCCATCAGTTTTCTGCCACCTTCAAAAAGCCCTGCTGGCTGCAGGCAGCAGCCATCCCGTGCTGGATTGGACCAGCATGACTTGCCACGGGCAAGGGGAGCCAGCAGAGGTGGGTCTCCATCCTCTTGCTTGGTAGCAAGGGGATGATGGCTGGTGTTATCCATCCCCCCCATGTCCAGGTGTGGGTGTCTCCTCCCTGGCAGCACCTTTGGATGCACCAAAAAAAGCACACAGAGGTTCTGCTGTTGAAGCAAACCAGAGCTGCAGGGACTTCGTCTTCCTTCAGTGGCTCTCCTGGTGTTGTGCTCCAGGAGACCACCTCCTTCTCCTGTCCCTCAGGCAGGGGAAAACTGAGAATCTGTCACCCAGTTCTCTCGTTTTTCCATAGCTTGCTGGCAGTACTGTGGCTGACTCTCCTCTTCAGTGGAAGGTGTTTTTCAGTGCCTATCATCATCTCATATCCTGAGGCTTTTCCACACGCTCACAGAAATTCAAAATGATCACATTGATGCCAACGTTGTTTCAACATTTACAGCTCTGGGACAAATACCTTAAAAAACAGGTGACATTGTAGACAAAACTGCAGGGATGGATCCAAGCACAGAAGGAAGGAGATAGAGTGGGGAAACTGTAAGGCAAGAAGGCTCAAAATTTACACTGGAGAGCTGAAATTTCCCTCCCCAGCTTCTCTAAGATGCACACAGATCCTCATGCTGTGAAACTTTGTTCCCTAGATGAGTGGGATGAACCAGCACAGATGAAACCATGGCTACTGTGCATACACAGGGGAAAAGAAAAGCACATTCATTGCCCAGCTGATACTGAGAGGTTTTGTGCTGTGCCAGGGAGATACACAACTTGGGCATATTCTACTCTGGACCAAACCATTGTCCATCACAGGTAAATCTTCTGAGTGGGATGTGGATGGAAGGCTGGGCAGGGGATCCCCAGTGGTACCATTCTGTTTGTGAGCACCACAGCAGCACCAGAAGGTTTTACTGGAATGAGGCATGGGGGATAAAGACAAGGAAGGAAACACTGCCTGCCACGGGGCAAATGTCATCCCTGGTCCCTAAAAGGGACAGAACTTAGGTTGACATCTTGTAGTGACCCTTGCTGGCCATTCTCAGTTGAAGCCTTTGAGATGGCCCAATTCTGAAGCTATTTCTCAGTCTTTGTTTCTACAGATTTCCCTATTAACATTGCAGATCTGTCTGGCTGAGAAGCAAATGAGAGCAGCAGCTCTGTCCACAGCTGGACATCCAACTCCACACTTAAGGGTACAATGAGTAGCCTGATTGTCTGAGATGTGGGGCATCCAAACTCTGCACAGGGTTATAAAAGGAGATCGACACATCTGACAAAAAATGAGCTTTCTCACTGTCTCACTGGAGAATTTTAAGCCCAATTTGGCTGTTCACAGCTGTGCAGGAAAATCTGTAAATCAAGAAGTTACTCCAGGCAAGATTTAAAATGCTCTAATTGCCTGTTGGATTTATGACAAAAGTACCACGAGAGACAAACGGGTTTCAGTATTTCACTGGCATAATTTAGGGGAAAATATATCTTTCCTTCTGTAATAAGTCATTATTGTATTAGATTTAGTGTTCAGACTTTCCCTATTAATATTGCAGGGCATGTAGTGAAAGGACAAGGGGGGACAGCTTTGAACTGAAAAAGGGCAATTTTAGATTAGATATTAGGAAGAAATTCTTCACCATCAGGGTGGTGAGGCACTGGCACAGGTTACCCAGAGAAGCTGTGGATGCCTCATCTCTGCAAGTGTTCAAAGCCACGTTGGATGCAGCTCTGAGCAACCTGGTCTAGTGGGAGGTGTCCCTGCCCACGGAATGGAGCTGGAACCAGATGATCTTTAAGGTCTCTTCCAACACAAACCTTTCTGTGTCTCTAAGAGATTAATCCTAGCTCAAGTATTTAGCTTCCTCTGCTGGGTATTTTATTCCTCTACAATTTTTTGGCATGAGAATTACAAAGCCAGGTTAAATAAGTGCACATAAATTATGGAAACAGCTGTATGAAGTACAGGAGACACTGAATTCAGGCTCTTCCAGAAATTTTCTGTTCTGTGCCTGGGTGTAATTTCCCGGCCTCGTATGAGTTGACTCACAGGCAAATGCTCACAACTTTCATTTTCTAAAAGCCCTGTTTTGGGGAGAAAAATGCAAAAATAAACGATGGCTCACAAATGTAAACAAGAAGGAATCAGCCTTGGACATGGAAGTGTACAAATCCCTTAGCTGCATTAATCTTGTATCTGAAATGTTCTGGAAACAGGAAAGGATGACACCAGATATTATTCCTCTTGGAAATAAGAGCAACGAGGAGAGAATTTTACCTGTTTAAAAAGAAGATCCTGACATTTCTGTGCATGTTTTGATGGCTTTTCAAAAAAGTCCTGTTACTGGGTGGTCTGATTTGTATTCCCTGCATTGATGTGTATTGCATTTGGCTCCAACAGCAACAGTGAAGTTGCTGGGGGATGGGTCCTTTTTTTTTAAGATAATTTCTTTTTTCAAATATTCTTGAAGTGCAGCTTGTATTAAACTGGGTAATAATTAGATAGTGAAAATGCTTCTATCTAATGCTTAGATTATTACAAGTGCCTGAGGCAATTCTTCAAGGTTTATAACAGACATAGAAATCAATGTTTAATGTCAAAAGTGATCCTGGAAGGTGTTTATTGAGAGTTACTTTTTAATATAAAGTGTAAAGATTAAAAAAATGCTTTTATTCTTAGTTTTACTTGTAGTGGTGACTGGGGGAAAGGTGTGGTATCATCAGGGAACAGAATTACCATAAAACCTGGTGTCAAATCTTCTTTCAAGATTCTTGATCCAAAATACCAGTTAAAACCAAAACAAGTCAGTGTATTTAAAGTCAATACCCCCCTGGTTGTTCTTACTTTTCACTGATTTCTTAGAGTTGTTATAAACCAGCACCAGACACTTTCATCACTGGAGCTTCATTACCAAGCCTGGTGAGAATCTGCCCTTTGGAGAGAAATTTTCTGTGGGTTTGGGCTTAACATCCATTAAAAAATCTTGTTGTACAACAAGAAGACTCTTTTTTCTGTGGTGTGAAGACTGTTTTCCTGCTGCTAGAATAATGCTCTCTGGAGCAGCTGGGACAGCAAAGCTGTTTCAGCATCTTCTGCTACCTTTTACTCTCCTGTTTCGCCCTTCACCCTTCTTTTCCACCCTCCCTTGGGTTGGAAGAGGCCTCAGAGATCACCCAGCTCCAGCCCCTTGCACTAGAGCAGGTTGCTAAGAGGGCAGCCTTATGGAATCTTGGAGATGGGAATCAGTCACCCCAGGCTGTCTGTTCAGGGGCATGAAGCTGGCAGAGCTGCCCATTTCCCTGCAGGTGTCAGAGCTGACACCAAAAGGCCTTGTTAATCCCTCTGTCCCTGCACAGGACCAGGATCACAAGCACACATGGAGTCACTTACACTGGAGACAGCCTCAGCTAAGTGGGGTAATCCCACTTTCCAATGTCCAAATGATTTAATAGAGATGAAACCCAAGAGACGTTACTGAAAATGAGATAAATCTGGGCAGAAATGATTGCAACAGCGTTTGGGGAATGGAAAAACAGCGTACACCCTGGCAGATATGGGGTCGAGACAAAGATGCAGTTCTCTGGGGAAGCTTGGGTAGGAAAAAAGTGAATGATGGCTCCATATGCCATCACTGCTCACCTGGACCACATCCTGAAAGTGCTTGAGCTGTACCTGTCTTGTCAAGGGCAGCTTTGGGTGCAGGTGACTCTCTCGGGGGCTGTAGGAGTGGGATGAACACATTGGCTCCTGGGTGCTTTCCCAACATTTTCACCAGGCTGAGGGGAGACTGGGGTTGGGGTTCACCCCTTCAGGGGAACTTTGCAGGGCAGATTCTCACCTGGAGCATTCCCAGTTGCTGGACCAAAACCTGAGGAGTCATCAGCTTGAAGTGCCTTTGGGTAGGGGCTTCACCCCCTAGAAGCTCCCACCTCTCTGCATGGTTGTTAGGGCAGCCTAAGGGACAGGCTTGGCTGTGACATTTGCAGTGTCCAAGTCCACCACTGGGCAAGGTATTCCAGCTGTCTGCTCACATCCAAGTCACATCAGCCGCCCTGGCACAACAGGGTGAGGAAGAGGCTTCCCAGGGATGGTGGCTGTAGGTCAGGGGTTGCCTTTTATCACAGCTAGAAGGGCAGATGAGGTTGTGTTGGAGCTGGAAAGGCAGAGAAGGTGCATTGCATCCTCTCTTTCCTTCAGATGTGAAAGGTGCAGACCCCAAAGGCTCACTGCTGTGTGCAATTGTCCCAAACAATTTAAGAGAAGGTGCTGTTTCTCCCCACAAATATTGCCTCAGCTGAGGATGAGCAATAACTGCCACTGCAGCCACGCTTTCAATACAGAAGGAAGATTTCAAGCCCTCCTCATGGCAGGGAAGCCCAAAAGGTATCAGACCATGACAGTATTACCTGCCTTTTCCCAAAACTTTGCCACACACCATGCAAACAGAGATAAATGTGATTTGGGCTGCAGATATCAGCAAGAACGTACAATGGAGAGACCAGAAAACATCTCCTGGTGGAAGATATCAGGTTAAAAAAAGGAGAAAATGCTTGAGGAAGGATGGAGTTCAAAATGATTATAGCAAATGCAGAAATTTGTGATGCAGGTGTAAATCTCCAGGTGTAAATCAGCACAGCCTTGTGGATGGTAGTGTTTGCATTAGCCTGCATTAGCAGGGGTCTGCTCCCACGTGTTTGATCAAACGTGGCTCAGGGCAGGGGAATAAGAGTGTCACAGAACTGGGAGAGAGCAACTTCCTCCTCTGAGGGAGAGCAGGAATGCAAAATATGTCTAAAATAATACACTACCCAAATAGTCTTTCAGCCTTTCCCAAAGGAAAAATACACTTCTCTACAAGGAAAAATGCCACATATCTCTCTACAGCCCCAGGAAAAGAATGAGGTCACATCTTTCACTAAAAGCTGAAAGAGAGGGATTTTTTTTTCGTGCAGCGTTTCATCCCCTTCTAGTAACTAAACATGCCTCACTGCAGTGGTATCCTGGTATTTATCTTATTTTGGGCTTCTTACCAAAAAAAAAAAAAAAAAAAAAAATCAATTCTCACTCAATCTAAAGGGCTAAATCCTGCACCACCAAAGCAATGCTGCTATTATGGAGGAAATGGGTTTGCCCCTTGCTTCCATCAGTGTGAGCTGGGAGCAATTCTCCCTAAGTTAAAAGGTGAAAGCTGTCCCACTGACTCCGGCTGCAAAAGAGTTTCTTGCCTGGGAATGAGGGAAAAGAAGCCAACTTCATAAACCAGATTTCGGTCTCTTTACACAAGGACAATTTGTAATAAACCCTGTGGCTAACGTGAAGTTATTGCAGATTTGCACTGGCATGAATGAGGTCAGAAACCAGCCCGGGGTGGCTGGGATAAGGCGGCACAGAGGTGTTGGAGCGGAGAAATTTAGAGTTTGACTTTCTGCAGCCCCTAAACGATCTCAGTGCGGTGACACCCTGCCTTCGATGTATTTTGGGTCAAATTGATGAGTGTCATGGCTCAGGACCAGGCGCATCTGACATGGAGAAAGCCACGCATAGCTGGTTGGAGCAACCGTGTGCTAATTAGAACCGTCTGCTCAATGAATTTAGCTTCAACTGCTCGCAGAGTGTCTGCAGCTAGATTGGGATTTCCTCAAATTGATTTGTAATTTGAGGTTACTCAATTAATTTTTCTTTTTTTTTAATTTTTCTTTGTTAGTTTTATTTTATTTTTGCTCTCTGTCTCAATCGCACAAGCATTTGAGTCCCTGTATCTGCACCTTTCTTGCTTCCACATGTGCCAGCCATCCCCAGCTGGGTGCCCTCTCGAGCATCACAGCCCTGATTTGGCCACCAGTGGGCCAAACCTCCCAAAATTCACCATCCATTAGGAAGGAGGTTACAAATAAGCAGGATGGAGGGAACTCAACCCTTTTTTTTTCCCTTTTCTGGGCCACACAAGCCTTGCCCAAGGCATTATTCATAGAAAAATTAGGCTGCTGCAAGATTCACTGGCGGGGTGCAGAATTTAAATAGAATTTTCTCTTGTCCCAGTTACACAAAGTCAGCCTGATCATCCCATTCCCTATGCTGGTGTAAAGTGGAAGTAATTCCAGTCCTGAGGGTGGGATTTGCAGCTCACTGGAGGGTCAGATACCACAGGAGGCATCGTGGGGCAGCTGCTCTGGGCAGCAGGCTCAGTCCTGGTGAGTTGGGTCATAAAATCACAGAATCCTAGAATGGTTTGGGTTGGGACCTTACAAACCATCCAGTCCCAACTCCCTGCCATGGGCAGGAGCACCTTCCACTAGATCAGGCTGCTCTGAGCCCCATCCAGCCTGGCCTTGGACACTTCCAGGGATGGGGCAGCCACAGCTTCTCTGGGCAACCTGTGCCAGGGCCTCCCCACTCTGATAGAGAAGAATTTCTTCATAATATCCAATCTAAACCTGCCCTCTTTCAGTTTAAAGCCATTCCCCCTTGTCCTATCACTACCTGCCCTTGTACAAAGGTCCTCACTTTGTGAGCAGCATTTTCCTTCTGATGTGAAAACCGCCAGGAATGCAATTAAAATTTAATTTTTTCAAGCATTTTTGTGGTCTAGCTTTGAATACCAGCATGTTTGGAGGCAGAGAATGCAGAGGGTATATGAGTGAGTGCTGCAGAGTCATGACCCTCCATGGGTAATGTCTTATGGTGCTCATCTCCCACCACGTCTAACATGGAGCAACCAAAGGTCCCATTTGCCTTTCCAATCTTTCAAACCTCACTACTTTGAGGTTCACAGCTCAGAATCACTGCTCTGTTATGACAGTTTTGTGGCAGGTAAATCTGGCTGATTCCAGGAAGTGGTGTTGACCCAAAACAAGTGATGTTCTTTTCAGAATGAAACAGCAGCTCCCATCCAGAGACATCTTTTGCAGCAGCTGAGCTCAGTGACACAAAGAGCTGAACCCTGCAAGGTGATGTGAATCCTGTGCTGCTGCTGCTGCTGAGCCCTGGCCACTTGTTCCAGCACTCAAAGTCAGCCATCTGCTGGGGGGAATATCTGGTGCATCCTACATTCAGTGAACTTCCCTTTCTCCTTAGGATTCTCCTCCAAAACATGTAAAATAGCCTGGAAATGGTGCCAGGCATTACTCACCCACCCAGGTAGGTTCCTCATTTATGCACTTCAAAAACACCACCACAAACACTTGTCTAAAATGATGAGATTTTCATGACAAAGATGTTTGTTCTGGTTTCTGTTCAACTTCGCCCCCGGAGTGGGGAAGAGCCCAGAGCTGTTACTCACTGCCTGTGGCTCTTCCAAGCAGGAGCTCAGACCTGCAGCCAGGCTTCCCTGCTCTTGACTTGAGACTTGCAATCAGAGCAATTCCACTGACTTCAGAGAGCTGCTTCTCATTTCCAAACATATGCTTAGGAATATAATCAGGCTTACAAATCTCCACTGACAGCAAAGCTGAGTGCCAGCTTCCCTGAACAAGTAATGCAAAACACTGCTGGGGGGGTGAGCAGCCTGAGCTGCTACCCAAAGCTCAACAAACCCCAAAACGAGCACAGTCACGGCCTCCTCCTTGGAAACGAGCATTTTATGAGCAGGATTGGAAGCCTTTGGGTGCTTTGGTATGGTGAGAACATCATACACCTGCAGAAAGGCTGTATCTGCTGCTGTAGTGTTGCTCTGCTGCCTGTGGGATAGAGATGGGCATAGGGCAGGAGGGTCTCTGCAAAGAACCAAACCCAAGGGAGGAATAGTGTGGATTTCACCAGCAACCCTCCAAGCACAGCTCATGGGAGGTGAGGGTTTCTCCCACCCACCCCTGAGCAGCCCATTTCAGCCCCAGGTGCCAGCAAAGGACGTTCTTGTGCTCATCCTACCGCAGGGGAAGCAGATGCAGAAATAAATGCCTCACACTGCTCAATGTCAGGGTGTTCCAGACACATCTCTGCTGATGGGAATCATAGTGATTGTCAATAAACTGATTCATCTGCTGCCCAGCTGCTGCTGGAGCTGGAGGAAACAGTGTCCAAACTTTTGTCAAAGCTGCAGACACTCTGGGCAGGATTTTGCCCCGATTTTGCAGAGGTGAGGTTAGCAGAGACTGGTGCCACTGGCAGGGTGTCTGGGACACTCATGTGGTGATGGTAGATGCCACCAAGAGTCTGCAAAATACTGATGCTCTTCTGGACCAGCAGCTGGAGGTTCAGTAGGGCTTCATATGGGCAATACAGAGGCCAGGTTCATGTAGATGCCCACATACAGACATTAGCATTTACAGATCCAGTTTACAGATCCATTTGCAGATCCAGTCATCTGCCAGCTGTCCCCTGACCTGTGCTGCTCCCCCGTACACTGTTCTGACCATTTCTTACCTCTCTGACCATGTCTCCTTTTAAAGCCTGGCTACTGCTCCCAGCCTCCCTGGCGGTGCACAGCTCCAGAACAACATGTTCCCATCCTACTCAGAATTTGTGAAAAAAAACCCATGGAAATGCTAAATCATCAGTGTGAACCTTAGGTGCAATGGAGTGGTTCTGCTCTGTGCAAAGCCTCAAGGGAGAATTCAAAGCCTCCAGGACCATTCAGAGGAGGTGACATTCATCCAGCTGAGGCTCGCTGAGGTGGGTGCAGCACGAAATGCAGCATGAAATGCAGCACAGCACCACACAAAATCTGTGTCTGAGCCCCAGCAGGTGCCAGCACGCTGGGCTGCTGCTCCCTGGCCGTACTGGCACCATGCCCCTCACCTGCAGGAAGCCAAGCACATCAGCACCTCCAAAATGACGAGGATTGGCAGCACCAGGGTCGTGGCTGGGTGGTTGGACATCCCACCACTGCCTTGGGACACCCCGTGGCCTCAGAGCCACCCTGCCCTACTGTACATCCCTCTCTCTGCCCCTCTTCTCTGCAGAGGAAAATGGAACTTGCCTTTTGTCTGGCAGGGGTCAGACAGAGCCGGTTTGTTCGATAAAGCTTTAACGCTTTGTGAACACGCAGAAAAGCTCAACCCGGGGCCCTTTGACAATCTCCATTGTTTTGCAGCTAAAAAAAAAAAAAAAAAAAAGAAAAAAAAAAAGAAAAAAAAAGAAAAAAAGAAAGGCTGGTTCGATTTAAAACACCAAGTTCATGGCATTTCAAAGAGAAATGATACACAGCGTATGGATTTGTGTGATATGGGGAGATAAAGCAAGGAATAAAATGCCAGGCAGGAGCATTACAAATGCTGCTCTCGGGGGTGAGCCTGGTATTTTGCCATCTGATTATTTTAAGTGGTTTCTGTCTCTGCAGCAAAATCTCTGGCATTAGCTTCACATCCCAACTCAGCATTTGGGGCAAAGTCTGGGAAAGGAAAAGGTGTGAAAAAAGATGAAAGAATAAGTGATACTTTGCCCTAATGTCTAACGTGCCTGGGAAATGGCACGTAGATGTGTGCACGGTCCGCTTCAGCCACACTGGGCTTCATTGTCTGCAAAATTCATAAGCCACGTAATGCATCACTTGTCAAGCAAAGCTGGGATATGGGAACCCTCCCCGCAGTTTATCTAAGGACTAAAATAAAATTTAAAAAAAAAAAAAAAGTGGACTCCTGAAAGAATCATATGAGCTGGCACGGAGGTCAGTTGATTGAATATTTCATTTATTGAATGTGCAGTTGCCAAAATAAATAACTCGGGCAGGAAAGCAGTAGTCAGGAAATTGAATGTGGTTTTTTTTTTTGTCTCTGGCGAAGTTTCCCTTGAGTGATTTCCTTTGGAGGCTGCTGCTGCCCGCGGAGCGCATCCCGCTCCTCCGGCTCCGGCGGCAGCCCAGGCACCGGCGGCGTGCTCCTCCCAGCCAGCCTCCACCAGGAGAACAAAAATGTGTCGTTTCACTATCCTCATAATGCACAGAGGAAATAGGATTAGGTCCAAATAGCAGCAAGGTAAGTAGGATTAATGGCTGGCTTAAATAAACTCTGCCGTTCTTTACAAGGCTGCTGGATATTGTTTCCGCCTGGCTGTGCTGCGTGCGAGGCAGAGCATCGCTGCGCCCACGAGGTGCACGTGGAGATAAGGCTGGGGGGGGATTGGCAATTTAGACCACTCGGCGGAATTTTTTTTTCCTTTTGTCTTTGAAAAGAAATCTGACTTTTGCCATTGAGAGACGATGAAACCACCCCGCGTGGGAGAGAGGGGAGAGAAGGATGGAAGGACGGAAGGATGGAGAGATGGGGAGAAGGAGGGCTGGAAGGATGAAGGGATGAAGGGATTCAGCCTTTGTGAACTCCTCTTGCCCCCTGGCGTCCCCTTGCTGCAAGGACAGCCTGGGATGCCGGGGAGAGCAGGGGAGGGGACCGGCGAGACCGGGGAGGGGACCGGGGGCGCGGGGGGAGGTCGCCACCGGCCGTTTCTATCTCTTATCTCTCATCGCCTCTTTCCCCAAAACCCCAAACAACTAACGCAGCCAAACCGACACAAGCGACACCCCTGGGCAAAACTTGTTTCTCCCTTCCCTGAACACCTTCCAAAAATAAAGAAGATTCTGCCCAGTTCCTCAAAGGCAATTTAAAGGGCAGGAACGGGGGAGGAAAAAAAAAGTGCAATAAATTTAAAGAGTTGGTTGCTAGGAAGGGAATGCGGTGGCTTTTTTGGCATTTCTATCCTCTTTTGCATAGTCTCAGTTTCAGCTGGCAGACCAGGAGCTATGTGGTTGCCTCCATTAAATCTGTTTCTCATTGCAGGCTGACAAGATTTTAAGAAAGGTTCCTAATGACCAATACAGGTTGGCATCGCAGCCGAGTTTTGTAATTAAACGTTACTGAGCAGCGGCAATAGCTGGGGATAAATGTCAAAGAGCTTTTTTTTTTCCCTTTTTCTTTTTTCGCGATTTTCGGAGAAGAGTCTGGATATGTCACACGGAAATTGCAACTGCCAAAACAATCTACCAGGAGCACATCAATAAAAATAACTTCCACATACTTCCTCAGCGAGCCAAGGAAATGACACTTAGTGGCTGTCGATGCAGAGGGTCTCCCAAATCCCCAAAAAAGCTGCAATTACCGGCGGCCCCGGCAAATGTCCCGTCCCGCTGCGGCAGGACCCGGGGCGCTCGATGCAGCCTGCAGTCGTTAAATTGAATTTTACCGAGAAATGATGTTCTGTTGGCAAATTGACGGTAGGGAAATAAAAGAGCGAAAAGGAGAAGGACAAATGAGAGAGATTTCGTGTGCGAGGGGAGAAGCGTCAGGGCAGGAGAGCTGCGGTGACAGTGAGATGCACGGGAGGGAACTCAGGTGGGGTGCCCAGCCTCGGGTGCCAATCCCTGTCCTTTTGACCCAAACCCGCCGTGCTCTGCCCAGGTGGGACCAAACCCAAGCCCAGCCTGGCTGATGTTTGTCTTCCCGTCTCTCTTTTGACTTTATTCTCCTTCCTTCCTTCCTTCCTTCCTTCCTTCCTTCCTTCCTTCCTTCCTTCCTTCCTTCCTTCCTTCCTTCCTTCCTTCCTTCCTTCCTTCCTTCCCTCCTTCCCTCCTTCCCTCCTTCCCTCCTTCCCTCCTTCCCTCCTTCCTTCCTTCCCTCCTTCCTTCCGTCCTTCCTTCCTTCCTTCCTTCCTTCCTTCCTTCCTTCCTTCCTTCCTTCCTTCCCTCCCTCTTTCCTTCCCTCCCTCCCTCCCTCCCTCCCTCCCTTCCTCTCTTCTCTTTCCCTTCCTCTCCCGATTTTCCCCTTCCCCTTCCCCTTCCCCTTCCCCTTCCCCTTCCCCTTCCCCTTCCCCTTCCCCTTCCCCTTCCCCTTCCCCTTCCCCTTCCCCTTCCCCTTCCCCTCCAGAGCCTCATTCCCCCCATTCCCTCTGGAATTCCACGCCACACCCGGGTCCTTCCTCCTCTCTCCGCGGCCCTGCGCGGTGTCCCCTGTCCCTGCTCACCGCACGCATTCCCGCAGCAGTCTGTCCCGGCTCTCTGCGCGGCTGCGGAAGCAGCACGGGAGCTTCTCCCGGGCCGTGAGAACCGCGGAGATCCCGCCGCTCTCCGCGCCGCTGGCCGCGGTGATGTCGCGACTCGCCAGCCCTCGACACAGCCTCCCCCCGGGCCGGGCTGCGCACACGCGGCCCCTCCGCGCCTCGCCCCGGAATCGCCCCAAAACTTGTATTAATCCATTAAAAAGCGCATTAAAGCGTCTCCCGCGGCCGGGCGAGCGCGGGGCCGGCTTCATCCATATGCATGCGGAAAGTTTCGCGGCGGGAGCAGCCGAGGGGGGTGCAAATTGCGAAGTTAAATATTTGTTTTTAATTTTCTGGCTCAAAAATTTTAACTAAGAGGCAGGATTCCGGCCGCTCTAATGTGCTTGCATAAATGGCTTTGTTATTACTACTTTCCTGCTAAAACAACATTTGCTTCCCGTCCCGACAGGCGGTGTTTGGAATGCGGGCAGGATGTGCCATCCTGATGGGAAAGCCGAGCGCAGACAGCGCGGCCGGGGCAGCCGCGCATCCCGCCCGCGCCCGCGCAGAATGAACCCAGCCCGGCCCTCCGCTTAGCTTTTAATTAGATTCTCTGGTTATACACATGTTTAAAGGACAAGATTGCGTGTTTATGGAGGGAGATTTCCTCGAGAGTCTATTTGGTTAAACGTATTTACAATAACTCCGGTAGTTAAACATTGTCACATTTTAGGGGACGGTTTAATGAAAGTGTGATTTTAAGACGGGAAAAAGTTGCAGAGAATGGCGTGCTCCAGCCTGCCCCGGGGCTCAGATTTGATTTGATTTTATTTTACTTTATTTTATTCTTTATTTAATTTAATTTTATTTATTTTATTTTATTTTATTTTAAATTATTCTTTATTTTATTTTTTTCAATCATTCTTTTTTTTTTTAATTTATAAAAAAAATTATTTAACTTTTTTTTCTTCTTTTACCTTTTTTTACCTTTTATTTCCATCAGGCATTGCAACCAATAAACCACGGAACCCGGGGCCGGTGGTCCTGCAGCCGGACAGAAGGGTCTTTGTCACGGTGTCCCCGCGGACAGGAGCGCCCAGGCTCCGCGGAGCCCCAGCGCGGAGCTGAAGGTGCGCACCGCCGGAGAGCCGAGGGGACCCCCCGGGCTGGGAGTGCTGCTCCCCAGGGCACAAACCCCTTTTCTCCGCCGCAGGAGGGCCTTTATTTATTTTTTTTTAAATTTAAATAATTAATTTTTAATTTCTATTTTTCCTTTATTGTTCCTTTTTTTTTGGGAGGAGGGGAGAGGGCGCACCACCTCTCACTGCGGTTTTCCCACTCCCGCCGCGGTTTCTTTTGCTCCGCCGCTGCCGCGGAAAACCCGCGCAGGCTGCGCTGCCCTCGCAGTGCAGAGCCCCGGGCGGCAGTGCCACTCTGCCCCGGGGTACCCAGGCTCTTCCTCCTCCTCTTCCTCCTCCTCCTCCTGCCCTCGGGATGCTCAGCCCCAGGACCCCGCAGCTCCTCAGCCCCCGACGGCGGTCCTGCTGTGGGGAGAGAAATCACCCCGAATTCCCACCCCCTGACACTCTGCTGTGACATCCCAAACGTGCTGTGACATCCAACCGCTTAAATTTTTTTTTTTTTAAAAATTTCCCCTCTAGGTGTATAATTTCATCGTGGAGAAGACCTTTGAACTTTTTTTTTTTTTTTTTTGATGAGGTAAGCTCCAATCTGAGAGCACATCTCTCTTTTTGTCTTGCTTATTAGATATAATTTAACATAAAACGCCTGTTATAATTACTGATTATACAAGGGATCCCTTGTTTTTGCAAGCTACTAACAGGATTAGCTAACAAGTGCTGGATTTCAAATTAACCATAAACATTACGCTGGAATTCATTGCATTGCTCTGGAGAGGAGGGAAGGAGTGGATTTGGGGATGAGAGCATGGAGTGGTTTCGGGAGCCTTGTGCCCAGAATCGCTTTCCTCTTGCCCAAGCTGTCCTCCCTGGTCAGCAGCATTGCCCCTGTAAAGCCTATGAAGGCATTATTTTAATTATAAAAAATTATACAAAAATTTACGAAAATGGAAAAAAAAATCCCTGTCCTTCTAAGGTGTTGTCTTGGGAGGGTCAGAGTGGCCTGATCCATCCTGGGGCAGAGCAGCAGCTCAGCCTCCTGCCCATTGCCTTCTCCCTGCCACAGGAAATGCAGGGCTATAACAAAATCTATTAGAGATGAGTTAATTAATGGTAATTGGAAAAGGGACCTCCCCTACGTAAAATCGTCTTTCGCCACAAAAGAGCATTTAAAAATAATCTGAGGGAAAAAAACCCCAAAAAACCCCACAACACCATAATGAAGCTTTTGAGTAAAAGCCCTCATGTTTTCATTGCCGCGGAGAGCAGGGAGGAGGGAAATTCCCCCAGCCCTGGTCTCGCTCCTGCCAAACCCCTGCGAGGAGCTCTCCTCACACGCTGCTTGTGCGAAGCCTCGTGGTCTGCCATGAGCTCTGCCTGCCCGAGCAGCTCTGGCTGCATTCCTTCCACATGGAAAACAGCTTTCCCTGGGAAAAGGGGACCTGGAGGGGCTCAGCCCCGAGCTCAGGCTCCTGGGGATGGGGTTCCTCTCCTTCCTGCCAGAGTTGCTGCTCCTCTCTGCCTTCCATCCTTCCACCAGAGCTTCCACTCTTTAGGCCTGGCGGAAAGTAAATCCTTTTAATGAGTCAAATAATTTTGGACACAAGAAATTTTCCCCCCTTCTCCTTTGTAATTAGAGCTGGCCGCGTGTCTAAAATGATCTGCTTTCCAGAGGGAAACAATAATTGAATTGTTGGGTGTCTCCCGAGCTTTGCAGGGCTCCGGGAAGGCTGTGAGGGAAGCTGAGCCATTCTCTTGTTAGTGCCTGCAATGAGAGCGAGACACCCTAGAATTCAATTACACGGCTCCTCCAGGAACCGTTATAATTATAACGTCAAGTTGTTTTTTAAAATTTCATAATTACGCTTTAGGATCCTTGCGTGGATGTTTGGGAATGCGCCTGCCTGGCCCCAGCCCCCCCAACACATCCTTTTTTGCCTCAGCTTCTTCCCTGTCCATGCTTCCATGGCATTCCTCTCCAAGGCTGCCTGGGATGCTGTTCCCCTTCATCCCTGAGCCTGGCACCTGAGCTCTGTGTCACTGGACATCCCTCCCGAGTGCCACACCACAGTGCCATGGCACAGGCAGTGAGCGGGCTGGGGACACGTCCCTGTGCCTGCAAAACTGATTCCCACACACAGCTGCTCCAGGAGAACATCAGGAAGAAGTAGATTGCAATAACCAGTTAGAGAAAGTTTTGTGTTCGCTAGTTAAGTGACGGGTGTCACTTAAGGTCCTCCCTTCAGTGGCACCAGAGGGGTGAGATTTGGGGCATGCCAGGTGGTGCTGGGCATCTTGGGAATGGGGTACCACTGAGAGCTCTGCCTGTACTCAGGTTGGCATCTTCACCTACACAAACAAAATGTGAAATACCCAAAATCTCTCCCATTCCTTTTGCAGGAGTAAATGAAAAGCTTGGAAGGGCTTGATGTGCCACTGGTGATCCCTTGCAAGCTTGGGCTGGGAGCAGCGTTGTGTTTGAAGGGGGGTTGAGTTGCTTTAAGGCTCTGTTTAGAAAAGTGGATCAGACTTTTACAGTCGTGCTGAAAGAAGAGAGCTGTGACCCTGTCTTGCTGCAGAGCCCTGGTTCAGAGCTGCTTCTCTCCCCTGCCCTCACCATGCTCCTGTTGCAGACCCACTGTGTCCAGCTGGATGCATGCCTGAGGAAGTTGCTGCCCAGGGCTCATTTGTGCAGAAAGCAGCCCTGGGCTGACAGGCTCTCTGCTGGATGGAGATCTCCTGGCTGTACAGTGCTGTTTGAGGTGTTAAGTGAAGGAGCTTCCTCTCCAAGACAAGAGACTGAGAAAATGCAGAACAGCAGAAGAGTGAGAAGACCAAATGGAGGGAAGGTATAAGAATCATGAGCTGCAAGGAAATGGTGAGCAGAAAAGCTAAGCCCAGTCAGACTCAGAGCACAGGTATTGCAGCATCACCAGTTTTCCTGATATGTGCTAAAATCCCAGCATCCTGCTGTCAGAGGCATCAGTTGTAACCTAGTTTGGTTCTCCTTACCAAAGCTGTGCAAGACCCAAGAATGTTCCGAAATTTCATCCAGCCCAGTTTCTGGTGTCAAATCATGGGAAGGGCCTGACTCAGACTGTGGTGTGGGCTGTTTTTGCAGAGCTCCATTCTGTGGTGGACCAGCTATCCCTGGGGGCTTGCACAGAGAACTCTGCTCCGTGTTGGCCATGTCCTTCTTTGGTAGAAGGAGAAACTTGGCCACGTCTTTAGCTCCCTGTATTCAGCAAAGAGTTGCAGTGCACAGCAGGAACAAGCAGCACAAGGCCTGGTGTTCTCCCCTCCTGCTCCACAGCCATTGCCAGGAAAGCTCCACAGCCTCAGGCAGAAGGATGGTTTATCTAATGAGCCCTGGTAGCCACCCAGCAGCACCAAGACAGAGGTGTCACCAGAATAACCTTATTTTGACAGTGCATGTTGCACTTGGCTGCTCAAAAGAGCTTCTGAGCTTGGCCCCAGGTCCTGGGGAGGCTGGTGCACACCACTGCCTTTATGGACCCACATTGCTGTCTGGCCAAGGAGCAGAAGATGAGGAGCTTGTCTCGATACTTGCAGGTCAGGGCCCCACGTAACAGGTGTGGCACTGGGACAGGAGAGCAGAGAGGAATACACAATGACTGCTGATTTCAGACTGGGAATAGATTTGCTTTTCATTCTCTCAGACAAGCAATTAGAGCTGTCTCCCCAAGCAGTTCCCACCCAGCAAGGAGTTCCAAAATATGAAAATTCTTCCCTTTCATATTATTTTCCAGATGTTCAGTCTTCGCTTCCCTTTATTAATGCTTCTTTTGCCAGGGTGATTCATTTAACAATTAGCTTAGGCATGGGGTGTAGCAGCTGTTACAGATATTACCTGTGCCTCTAAGGCAAAGCTTCTTACTGTTGTTTTTTATCCACCTCTCCTTTCCTTCTAGGCCTTTAACAACCTGTAAAAATATTTTTAAATTAGTGGGAAGCTCTGATTCCTCAACCAGGTCAACAGATGGCTCACTTGGACCTGCCTTCAATTAAGCAGGTGGAACATGCCCAAGGAGCAGGCAGACAAATGCAGCTGTTCTTTCCCCAAATCCCACTGCAAATCTGATGGGAAAGACTTATTCACCAGCTCCTGTGTGAGGCTGCTTGTTCCAGCGACCTCGTAACTTTGCATTCAGACTTCCATCACCTGGCTGCACCTTCCAGGAGAATGGTCCTTCCCATGACAATGAGTTGTGGGTGTGATGATGCTGAGGTAACTGTGTATTGCTGGCTTCAGGGTCTGCTTCCAATGTTTGATTGTTGGAAAAATCCTGAAACCATGGTGTTTCTCATGTTAAGCACTGATGGATGTCTTCAGTTCACAGATTAGTGCACACTGAGGATGGGGTTCAAACCTCAAGCCTTGTGCTGTTTTGGTTTAGGAAGTGAGGAAAAAGCCTCAAGTTGTGCCAGAGGAAGTTTAGATTGGATATTAGGAAAAATTCCTTCTCCTTAAGGCTTGTCAAGCACTGGAACAGGCTACCTGGGGCAGTGGTGGAGTCACCATCCCTGAAGGTCTGTAAGAGACATGTAGATGGGGCACTTAGGGACATGATTTAAGTGATGGACTTCGCAGTTCTGTGTTACCAGCTGGACTTGATGACCTTAAATACTTTTCCAGCCTAAGTGATTCCATGATTCTGGGATGTCCCACGTCCTTTCTGTGGTCTTCAGCTGCCAATTTTGGAGGCTGTATATCTCTTGTGCCAAATCTACCAGCCCACAGGGATGCCTGGAATACCCTGGGGTGTCTACAATTATGGGAATATTTATTCCTGGCAACTGTGTTCCACCAAGAGAATCACAAGCCCCCAGGTTGTACCTTCAATTTGCGTTCAGCACAGACTCATTCCTACCATGGTAGGACTCTCATCCCAGCAGCACCACAAGCTGTGGGAGTAAAGATGAACCAAAAGCTAAACAATGACATCAGGATCTGCCCTGGTGATACCAGGTGTGTTCTTTGCATGAAAAGACAAAAAAAAAAAAAAAAGCTAAAATTCTGAGTAAAATCATCAGAACTGGTTATGTTGTTAGACACCATTACTATCTTCTTCCACCAAGCTGACAACTCAGTTGCTTACTACTGATATGACTCTTTTCCTGATGATTTCTTTCACTCTTCCTCAACTTGTTCCATAATAGCCTTAAGCAAGGTGCTTGGAAGGTGACCTATGGGAGGTTTGGTAGGATTATTCATGTGTGACCTCCAGCCCTTAGCAGTGACAGTCTCTGCTGCTCTGCTGTGGTTGGGAGCAGAACTCCAGACCTGCAGCTGCTCGTGATGCTCAGCACATCTGCAGTCCCACTGACTTCACCTACGGTGCACCTCAGGTCACCTGTGCTTGAATCCTTTCTGGGCTGAGATGTCACTGACTGCACTGTCTGTGTGCTTCAGCCAAGCAAGGAAAAATGTTTAAGCCAGAGGTAGCAAAGGAGTTCATCTCTGCAGAGCTCTGCATGGAAATGAATCAGCTCTGCTTGTCTGGACAAGGTCTCTGCTGCACAAAAGAACCCCTGGAGCTTTGAATTTTGCCCTGTATATTTTGCCAGTGCTGGGTAAGTCAGCAGTGTATTCATGGGGATTTTTTCTTAGCCCAAGATCTGCACCTCCAGAGATTTCTGGACTATGCTGTCTCATCTTTGCAGTGGAGTGGGCTGGAACGATGCTGGTGGGGATGTGTTGCACCTTCTTCCTACCTCAGCTCATGTCACCTCTTCCACCAGCCCAGGAGCAGCAGATTTCCTGGAGACATCATAGCAAGTTTCTCCTCCCTCCTGCCCAGCTCCACACCGTGCCCAGGCTCTGTGCTATAGGGTGCTGGTCAAGAGCTCAGCAGCACAGACTCCTCCAGAAGAACCCTCAAGCTTGGTCTGTCAGCTGCACACCAGCAGTGGTCAGGGATCACAGACAACTTCTCTTGCTTTTGGATGACATCTGTTCAAATGATACCTAGCATTAAACTCAACAGAAACCTGTTTTTCACAAGGCAGCAGCAGTGCAAGAGGTGCTGGTATGAAAAACTGAAGCTTGGCTTGTAGGTTCCAGAGTTCACACACAACCTGAGGTGTTTCATCTCCAGGTGCTGCTGTTTGAAACCCCAGCAGTCTCCAGTATGATGTGACAGTGACACAGCTGGCACTGCAAAGCTGCTCCTCTGAGCCAGAGCAGAACAGCTTGGGGTTTGTTTGGGTTGTTTTGTTTGTTTTAAACACAAAACTTCAGTTGATCTTCCTGAACGCAGTTGTCAGAACAAGGCAGAGATTCTGCAGAACAAGCCAGCTCCTTGCTTGCTCCCCCAGGTGCTGAGATGGGGGATGCTGGTCCTTCCAGCAGGCTGACTTTTTATTATTTCTGACAGCAACAGGCAAGAAAACAGGGGGAAAAAATCCTTGAACAAGCTGCTAGTAAAGTCTGAGAATGAAAAGGTCCAGATAGTGGGGTGTGCAGACTGCAGATCCAGCACAGGCTGCCTTACAAGCCACTACTGGGGTGGCAGAGAGGAAGATGAGGTCTGAAGGGTGATGAAGCCAGTGTTGAGCCTAGAGGAGGCTCTTTAACCAAGAAAGGGCAGCAAGAAAGAAGAAAGTGGTTACCCTGGAGCAGAAAATAAAAGATTGATGAGGGTGGTGTGGAAGCAAGGTGATACTTATCAAAAGTGATCAGAAATGTTTTGAAAAACTTATTCATTTTGGAAAAAAATGCTGATTCATCAAAACAGAAGATAATTCCTAAACCAACACTTTCTTACACTTTTCTGTAACTTTAAAAACAACCAGAAGAAAAGTTTGGAAATTGAAATTGCTCATTTCATTTTTATAAAAAAAGTGGTTTAGGTTTTTGAAGAAGCAAAGCATTGAGCTGTCAGACAACTTACATCACTTTTCAAAGGTCAGAATCAAACCAATGCATTTCAAGATGGTAACAGATGTTCCAGGTCACCCAAACCTTGTGCTTGGTGGTCTTTTCTGGCACAGGTTGCCCAGAGAAGCTGTGGCTGCCCCATCCCTGGCAGTGGCCAAGGTTGGATGGGGCTTGGAGCAAGCTGGGCAAGTGGAAGTTGTCCCTGCCCATGGCAGGGGGGTTAGAACCAGATGGTCTTTTAGGTCCCAAATCAAACTATAATTGTATGATTTCTCCAGTATCATGCAATTCAGGATGCAGTCAGAACAGCCACCAGACCTTCTGTCTTGAAGAATTCCATGAATTGAATTGAATTACAATGAACAACTTGAACAACTTACATTTTCCCAGGAGCATCTCAGTGAGCCCTTCTGTCACAGGCCTTTACTCCCTCACAAGTCCAGGCTTATTTTAGTTTTTTGGCACCTACTTTAAAATACTTTGAAAAGGATGAACTCCCTGTGCATTCATTTGAGCAAGAGACCTGCACAGCAGCTGCAGGAGTTGGCCTCCCCTTCCCTGTCCCAAACCATGGCAGTGACTCCCAAGGGACACTCACCCGGCTACCACAGAGAGCCCCATCCCAGCTGGGAGAAAATGATGGAGCTGTGTTTCATTTCTGCTGATTTGTAGCTGATGTTTTAATTCTTAGGAAATGCAGCAAGTTTGTGCAATCACTGTAGCACTTCTCTGAGATTCAAAAAACCCAATATAATAGCACACAAGCTACTTAATAAACAATACATAATGGAATAGAGAAAACATGATTTGCAGCTGGACAAAAACTGTCACTGAGTGAAACTCAGTAAAGCGCTGACCTTTTATATTTCGGGCAGCAATGCATTGTTTATAAGACCGTATTTTAATTATATACATATACAAAGTACGTAATTATCATATGTACTTTAAATTCTGTGTTTGAAAGTTAACCAGAGCAAGCCAGAGGCATCGTCACAACCTATAGCCTCTCTTACCACACCGACAGGCATGAGGACTGTGGATTTATTGAATATACAATTCATCTGTCCCCATCTGCAGCCCATGAAGGCAGAACATTATCACTGCACAATGTAAGGATTTAAAAACAGGGAGACTATTCCAAACGACATATGGGGCAACTCCTGTGGTATTTCATTGCCCAGAGAAATCATCATTATCTATAGGTGTCTTTCTTGACCTTTTGGCTGAAAGAACCCACAATCCTCCACACCTCTCACCTGTTTCCAAGACAGGACTCTCAATAAGCTCTCACATATATGCTTTGTTCAATTAGTCCAGCATGTAATGCTTTGTTCTCATGAATTTTGGAGCTACTCTGATGTGCAGTAAAGGCAATTGAGACCTAATTTCATTATTCATCTCAATATGTTCCTGCTGCATTCAGAGAACAGACTATGGGCCCTCCTGTGGCTAATTTAGCACCTGCAAATCCCCATGATTAAAGCCAAAGGCTGCACAACCCACAGACTGGATCTGCAGGAATATATGCACACGTCAAATCATCCCACTTGCTGGGAAGAATATTTTTTTTCCTTTATAAACTTTGTACACCTGCTCCTGACTCAAAAGGAGATCATCATGCTTTAGTTCTCCAAGACCAGGCTGTGTCCCACAACCTTTTCTTTTATATGTATATATATATATTTTAAATTCCTTTTCACAAAATTTGAGTAGAGTTTTAGGGAAATCAATGTTCCTGGAGAATGTGGGCTATCCTTGGCTTGGAGCTGTAAACACTTACTTTCTCAGCTGCTACACTGAAGTTAAATAAACACAAGCTATTTAAGCTAAAATATTTAAGAAGCTCCTAATGAAGATTTCTTCAGCTAAGCCAACAGAAGATTGACCAAAATGTCATTCTGCTGTTTCCACTGAAAATGCAGCAACTTCTACAAGTCCAAACCAGACACTTAAGTGCAGGAAAATTGAAGACTTTTGGTCTAAGTTTGGAAGCTGCTATTAGAATTGCTTAGCCTTACCAGCTCATTCTTAACTTGCACTCTTCAAGATGCTTCAGATTTTAGTAATCACTGCTGCAGACAACCAAACCACAACAGGAATTTGCATGTTTACTCTGCCCCCTCCCCTCCATATTTTGTTTTAGATTATGAATTTCAGCATCTTGGAAGACAATGGCAGGAAGATTGTGTACTTAAAGCCACAAAACCACAATACACATTGCTTTCCTGGTACAATAGCAGGACTGTTTTTCTTCAACTGTACAACCCAGGCTGGAGCTGATCTTGCCAAGTTCAGTTTAGGATTTTTTTTCTTTTTAAACCACTGCATATGCATGACTGAATATTTGTTATGCAACCATAACAACTGTCCTTTTCAAGAAAGATTCCTGCATAATGCGAGCACACAGAGTCCAAGGCAAACATGGCTTGATCTTAAAACTTTAATAGTAAAAAAAGTGTAAAACCAAACACACCGCTGAAAACTTATCAGTAAGAATGAGAATTTAAGTGTTCAAATTCAGAATAGTGCAAAATTTCTTCACTCCCCTCCCCACCTCTTCCAAACTTAAATCACTTTGGTTAAGATACTCAGAAGTATTGGCAAAAAATGAACTTTTGACTGACATTTTTGGCTGCATTATTTCTAACACATACAGATTTAGTTTCAGTCTTTACAAATAAATCTTAAATACTTCTCTATCAAATATCCACAGAGATCACTGTCAGCTTTACTTACATCTGGTTTTATAACATTTTGAAATCGATTTCAAGATGGTTACAAAGCTGTCTCCCCAGCAGGCAACAACTTCTTAAAACAGCTGAGCTGAACCCGTCTGGATCTCTTCAAGTAGTTCTATAAAATTTGATTATTTAGGTTTTGAACATTTGAGGAAGCATCTCATACCAATGAAATTACTCTTGATTTACACCAAAGCAAAGTTAGAATTGGGGTCTGCTCTGTAGTATACACTTTGTGCTAAACTTTTGTAGCTAGCATTCCCTTAGAAGAGTGAAAACAGCCAGAAGAGCTACCTGGCCTCAACATCTTTTTTGATGGTTCAATCTTTAACTGATGCCTCTAACTATAACTGAAGCCATGTAAGATTGGAAAAGAACACCGAAAAAAAAAAAAAAAAAGTTGCATAATACAAAAAGGCAAATCCATAAAAGTTTACAAGTACACCATAACCACAAAATTGGAGTATTTCTAAAAATTTGGGTTCAATGTAAGATACAACAAAACTAGCTTTACTAGTTAAATAAATTATTGCTCCATTTGACTCCATGCAGCATTGAAATGAACTCAGAACCCTTTTCTCTTTAATCTCTCATAAGAAATGATCGATATGGAAGAGAACTTGAGGCTCAGACTTACTGTACATTGCACTTCAACTTTTAAGACCTAATACTTGCTATTTAGGTCTCCTGTGGTCTAAGCTATCAAATGAATACGTTGTGCTCACCAGAACTATGTATTAAGAAACACCAAATGTTTAATGCAGTGACATAAGCACTTTTTGTTTTTAAGAAGGCAATCACAGATTGCAAGTTCTATAGGGTTGTGTAAAAACAAGTAGTGATCTCTTTCAGAAACTGAACTGAGAAAACAAGCTGTTTGCTATCCTTCACATACAGTTTAAATCACATTTTAGGCCCAATTCTGTTTCTAATAGTTTCAGTCCAAACCATGATTCAAAGGACAGCTCTAGGAGGAAATGGCAAATTAAAGAAGTTTGGGGCACACACTTGATGGCCAAGCAATGACATGCAATGCATGTTTTTTCAGTGACACCAGACGTTTGAGATACTTAAGATGTCCTTTGGTGAGACACTAATGCAGGTATCTAATATTAAGCAGAATTACCCACACACACTTAAGATTTCTTACTGAATTGTGGCCAGAACTTGATTCTTGCAAATCTAACTGCAAGCCTCAGGAGTAATGAAATTTCCACTCGGAATCTCTTGATAAAGGTTCACGTTTGAACAAGATTGTCTCCAGTGTTCACCTCTTGTACGGAAGTAATTTAGAAATTCCAAACCAAGGCTTCCAACCTTCTCATCCCTCAAACCCTCTCCACCGTCAAAGACAGAAACTTAATGCAGCATTACAAGTAAGGGCATGATTCCTTCATAAGACTCCTAAAAGCATTAGTGCGATGCCTTTAATCTGTTTCGATCACTCTTATTTTTAAATAACCCTATTTTTTTAAAGATTTGGATAAATACTATTCCTATTAAACCATACTTCATCATTGTTAAGCACCATCGATCTACTTCCTTTGGGCACTGATACAAGAGCTTGTAATTAAATTTCAGTTTCAAGGCTTTAAAACACGGCAGCTGATTCAATAACTTACAGTGGAATCTAATACTTGGAAAACTGCCACTTAGCCTGAACAGTTGTATGCACTTGGTGTTAAACTCTTCCAGAGAACAGCCATACGCAAATGCTTATGCGGTAAATCAGGGTAAGATTTCAAGATAAGCAGTTAATTTCACTTGGCTATTCTAAGAGTGGATTAATATTTTTTTTCCCACAAGTCATTTGTGCAGTGAGCCCATAAAGAGATTATTTCTTCTAAATAATCTTCAGTTTTTAAAAGGAACACATCTTCATAATGTTGCTTTCACACTGGCTCCAGGCGTTCTTCAAAGACTTAGTCATTGTGTGGTTTCTCTGGAATACCCTATGGATAAAACACATCAAACACGTTAGGTTTTAATGCCAACTGATAAGTGACTACATTATGCAGTATTTTCAATTATTAAATAGTCAACTAACTCCAGTTAGGCTGACAATGACCTAGCAAGCATGGCTTCTTATAAAAGCTTAACAAGGACGTGCTCCTTAACTGTGGCCAAAAAAAAAAAAAAAAAAAAAAAAAAAAAATCACTATGGGTGTTTGCTGCCTCAATCAGTGCATCTGAAAGATCCATCTGCCAATTGCACTGCTTTTTATAAGACTTTGTTATCTTTCCTCTCTGTCTCAGTTTATTTCTTAGTAGAAGGTATGCAGTGCTTCACTTAATGGACATGAATTCAGTTTTAACAGCCCTTTTTCAAACTGTGTTTAACCACAAGTTACTTAATTTTCCAGTCAAACCCTGGTATCAGAGATGTACTCATTTCCTCCTAAGTCCCTTTTCTACTGTGGAACTATAAGAAATTCAACCAACTTTTCTTTGAAACAAAGTTTGTAACATTCTCTTTCTAAGGTCAAAATGCAAATATATTTTCAAGTACTGAATGCATTCTCAGTTCTCCAGCCTCTAGCACTAGTAAACAGTAGATATTTGTGAGGCCCAAGTTCTGAACACCACCCTAATTAGTCAGATGTTGAGAATGATGGTTACAACTCAAAATGTTACCATCCACTTAACCCAGCTGATGAGCACTGACTGAGCAACTTCAGGTGCCATAATGAGCAGAAAGAGCTGATGGCAGCAGCAGCACCTTCACCTCTTCTTTGCTATAAAAGCTACTAAAAGAAAACATTTCCTTTCATCCCCAAGCTGGTAGCAAAAAAGCCCCAACAAATCAAACCAAACCCAAAAGTCTCTGCTAACAGTAGGTTTGTTTAAAGGGCACACTGGACTTTATCACTACATTTGAGCTCCCTTGAAATCCAGGGACTGGAAACCAGCAAGCATCTTCCAGGTAATTTATCAGCATGGAAGAAGATGGCTCAGGCACACTTTTCATTTTACTCCTGATTTTTGTCCTAACTGTAAAAGCTAGACAGGGGCTAAAGAAAAAGCAAAGCAACTATATTCCACTAATTTCCACAGGTGCCACCTTCTACTCTGGACAAGGCCAAAAAATATCTGTTGTTTGATCTGCAGCTGTCCCATGCAGCAAATAGCTCAGGGGCTGCAGCACAATATAGACACAGAAATAACTGTTTTATTCAAGGATGGGTTAAAAAAATGCTACATTCCATTTTCCTGCCACATCCACAATGGCTGACTAAACAGACTTGATACTTTTGAGTCACCTAATTAGAAGAAAGATGTGGTTGACTGAATTATAGACTCTACTTTGAATTTCCAGCACTGAATGCTTCATGATGATTTGCAAAATTGTTTCTATGAAAATGCTGCACTTCTCCAAGTTTTTCCTGGCTAAGTAATGTCAATGTAAAACACAAGAGGATACCTCTAAATAATCAGAATAAAAAGCTTTGCCTTGCCAACTTCCCCCTTTCTTTATAATGAAAATGACAAGATTGACAGGAAAGCTGCAGGCAGGATCCAGTCTGATTTTAACTACATGCAGGTGAGATGCCAGGTGAAAAGGAAAAAAGTTCTATGTGTCTAAATTCAATTTAGCGCTTTCTAGTTTAAGGCTCCCTTCCTTTGCCTTCTAACAGGAGCAGCAGAGCAACTGGAAGCACTGCATATGCAAGTGTGAAATACAGAACTGTAGCATAAAACTGACTGTAATTTTATTTTGAGACTCTCCTGCAATGGCAAAGCTTCAAGAGAATGAAGTTTATGTATGTTTTTCACTTGATGTGAGTGGCAAATTTAAAAAGAGAAATTACACCTTCTCTTCCACCCATTCATGTAGTCCTAAATAAACCCAAATGCAGATTGTATGCACCAGTGGGATTTGAAGGGGGAATAGTGAACTTGTGTTTAAAGAACCTCAAATTTCCTTCCTTCAGTAAAAACTGAAGACACCTAAACCACAGCAGACTTAGGAAAGTTAAATACTTGAAGGATGTTTTCCAGGATACAGGACTTACACAGCAAAGAAGCCAGAAGTTAAATCAATACAATAATACTTATTACTACCCATCAGTGTCAGAACACTTTTCACAACCAAGCCTTAGGCTGATGTGCAAACACACAGCCAGGGTTTACCCTGCAGTGTGCCACAAGGAAATAATTCCTAAAGAACCTAGCAAACAAGACAGCAATTTGTATTACCCCATATATACTTGAACCATGTCTTAAGTGACCAGAGAGAGAATATTTGATTCTAGAGCAGTGGAATTTGATGCTATATAGGGGTGTTTCCCTATGTATATCTTAGGGTATAAATAATTAGAGAAAGCCCATCAGTGTCTCAGTTTCCCAGCTACCTTAGATGTTAATTCTAAGTAGTGATGGAGCAGGAGCAATGTACTGATTCCAGTCTCATTTAGGCTGCTGCTGGAAAAAGTTAAATACAAAAGATAATCCAACACTTACTGAGACAATACCCACTTTACTGGCAACAAAGGTTGTCTGCTTACAGTTGAGCTCTTAGGAATACATCTATTTAAGTCTGTCAGTTTGAGTCATACCCTTCAAGGCATAGTTTGTTCTTGGACTAACAACAATGGAAGGCATTTGGATTGTTAAGGAAACTACTAATTATGCAGTAATTACCATAGCCAGCTGGCGTCCTATGTTTCCTACAGTCACTCCTCCTGAGAAAAATATACATGGAAGCCAAGAACGGATGTAAAGGAAATCTGGGGATGTATACCTAGTAAAGAAAAGGAAATAAGTCAGAGACATGTTACTTTCATCATCTTACAGACTGTTAAGAAGATGCTATAGAACTTTCTCCCTGGATTGAAACAAAGAAGCAGCAACAGAGAAGAAGGAAATTGGGAGACCAAATGAAGTCTGTAAAGTTCATAAGCTTCTAAACCACCATGTCCTAGCCCGTAAAGTTTAGAAATTCACTCTGCTGAGAGTCAGTTAAAGTTCAGTTTTCTGAGCTGTTACAATTTTAACATACATCCCAATTCATCTGCTCCCACCTTCCACCCCCAGCTCTCAGTCTGGTCATTTGGAACAACTGGACCATCACCTTAGACAAAAGCAATGTCTTCTCATAAGAATGTGCCAAATATGTTAATAACTAAATTCCAGTTCACGTGCACCCATGCCCTTAGCTAACACAGGAGAATTGAAATAGTATTTTAGAAGTTTAACTTACTGATAAACACCATTATATACAAGAAACTGGGTTATCAGAGTTGCTACAAAGGCTATTGTAATTCCAAGTCCGAGACCACTTCTTGAACGATCAAATGTCCACCAAAGGCCCAGTGATAAGGCTGCCAGAGTCAGGGACAGCTGGACGTTGTTTGCAAAATCTAGTTTCTGGGAAAAGCCGTTAAGGACAATCCTTTTAAGTCTGACAATGCTGCTGCTGAAAATGAACAAGGGAGAACTCAAACTGAAAGTGTGCACAATTCTCTGTCTTTAAATACAATACATTGAGAATTTGGTTTTCAGACTTGCCAAGCAATCATAGCTCTTGTTGACTGACTAAAGCATGACTGCAAAGTCAACATAAATGTGTGTCACACTGAGCATCTAGAGAATATACTACATGTTAATATATTTAACTTTTATGTATTTTTGTCTCAAATAAGCTGGGTAAGCCAGCTGATTTAGGTTTTCTGCTCAAACCACCACTATCCAACACAAAAAACACTCTTATTCTGTGTTTCTCACTAGCACATCACTAGTTAGCTGTGTTAAATTTTAGATGTAGACATGATATAGGTTAAAATGACACAACTTACACTGCTATACTTGCAGTTATAAAAGACATACAATGAAGCTGATCCCTCTTCCCTGCCAGGAAGGAAAGAGATTACACATCTTGCAGTAACTACTGCAGTGCACAGCAGGTCTCACAGACCTTCTCTGCCAGAAGCACCACCTTTACCTTTGCAATTCCCCCAGAGCTGAGTGGCAGACACAGATTCATGAGCACAGTGAGCCCATGGAGCAAGCACTAGCTGAAGGATACAGCACTGGCGTGGTTGATGCCCACGAACACGGCGATGCAGCGCATGACGCTGGCCCACTCCCGCTTGAACTTGTGGGGCTCCCCGAGGTGGCTGTCGATGCAGGGGTACAGCAGGCCAACCACAGCTGCAAGAGAAGCAACACCACTTGTACCAGCTGTTACAACAAGATTGCTCCAGTATCACTACATTTAGCTTGGCACGCAAGTGCTTGAGAAAGCAGCGAGGTGCTCATCACACTACTGTAAGCCTGATGGAGAAAAGACAATTATTACCTGCCTTTCCTACTCTGGAGACGTACAAGAGGTATTCTATTTGAACCTTTAAAGCAGAGATATATATTGCATTGTTAAGGTGTCTGGCTTAAAGATCCTTTCATCCAGAGGGATTTTTTATTTGACATCCTGAGCAAATGCTTGTACCAGTAAAAGCAAAGCATAATAAAAGTTTTGCGAGGAGTTGTATATGAGTTCATTGCTCATGTGCAGGGCTGACAGCTTTATGAACGTGATTCATCAGCTGTGAATCAGGCCCTGAATTAAATATTTGCCTGGACTTCAAAGTTGCTTGGCAGAGCTGCTTTCTCTCCTTCTGCTGGCCTGTAAGTCAGCTCAGTACTCCTGTCCATGTCAGATGAATTTTGATACCAAACAGAAGCAGAGCTGAACTTAAACAAGCATATGCCATCAGTCTGTTTATAGCAGGGAAAAGTAACTACTCATACTAATTATCAGACAAAGTTTTTATCTTCATACAGAATTTTTTCAGCCTTATCAGTCTGCAAATTGGTTGCAGAAGAAAAACATAGGCTAGTGTTATCCCAGCTGCTAGCACAAACACCAGATGAATTTCACTCTTCTAAGACTTACAGCTCTGTGTTGTCACCAACTCTGGGGTTAGACATGCTGTTTTTACTGTGTGTAATGTCTGTGTTTATTCATTTCCTTTCCTACTCTCTTTTTTTTTTAAGTTCCTTAAACTCTTAAGAGGAATAACTTCTAGGTTAAGAAGGCTATGGGACATACTATTCTAAAACAGACGTGTTCTGAAACAGCTGATGCCTGTTACCAGGACTTTTGCCTTATGGTAACAGCTAAATTCCAAAGTTTAATCCAACTGTGACAGGACTATGAGAACTCTCATTGGGGAATATCCCAGGTCATCCTTTTTACTGCACAGTTCATTATTCATTCAAGTTTGTGGTTTATCATTCATACCCCCTTCACTGTGTGATACAAACAAACTGCACATAACTTCATTAAACAAAAATATGCAGGGCTTGTTTGAAGTATTTTCAATGCAAATTATTAACTATCAGTGGTTCATTTTCTAAAATTTAACTCACTTTTAATTCCCCAATCCTTCAACAAAGCCTTGTTTTGTTTTGACCTGAACTGGGAGGGGTTCATGAACGATAATGCACTGGGTACGTGCTGGCTGCTGTGACAGCCACACCATGGCCTGAGCCTTCTGTGGTATTGGCCCAGCTGTGGGTAGGGGTGGGCAAGGGGCAAGTGACAGGCAGGTGACAGGCAGGGGCAGCAGGCAGGGGCCAGGCAGGGTAGGAAGGTTACAGGGGCAGGAGACAGGGAGGTGACAGGGGACAGTTAGGTCACAAGAGCAGCAGGCAAGGGCTGTGGGCAGGCAGGTGACAGGGGACAGACAGGTGACAGGTGCAAGGGACAGCAAGAAGGAAGTTGACAGGGGTGGGTGCCAGGCAGGTTACCTTGGTAGTGGGCAAGGGTGAGCAGGCAGGGGCCAGGCTGGTGACAGGGGCAGCGGGTAAGGGGCAGTGGGCAGTGGCCAGGCGTATGGCAGGGGCCAGGCGGGTGACAGGGGTGGGGGCCCGGCGCCAGGCGGGTGACAGGACCCGGCCGGTGACAGGGGCAGTGGGCAGGGGCCAGGCCGGTGACAGGGGCAGTCAGGGCGGCCAGTGACAGGGGCAGTGGGCAGGGGCCCGGCCGGTGACAGGGGCTGGCAGGGCCCGGCCGGTGACAGGGGCAGTGGGCAGGGGCCCGGCCGGTGACAGGGGCAGACCGGTGACAGGGGCAGTGGGCAGGGGCCAGGCCAGTGACAGGGGCCAGGCCGGTGGCAGGGGCAGTGGGCAGGGGCCAGGCCGGTGGCAGGGGCAGTGGGCAGGGGCCCGGCCGGTGGCAGGGGCAGTGGGCAGGGGCCCGGCCGGTGGCAGGGGCAGTGGGCAGGGGCCCGGCCGGTGGCAGGGGCAGTGGGCAGGGGCAGTGCAGGGCCCGGCCGGTGGCAGGGGCAGTGGGCAGGGGCCCGGCCGGTGGCAGGGGCAGTGGGCAGGGGCCCGGCCGGTGGCAGGGGCAGTGGGCAGGGGCCCGGCCGGTGGCAGGGGCAGTGGGCAGGGGCCCGGCCGGTGGCAGGGGCAGTGGGCAGGGGCAGTGGGCAGGGGCCCGGCCGGTGGCAGGGGCAGTGGGCAGGGGCCCGGCCGGTGGCAGGGGCAGTGGGCAGGGGCAGTGGGCAGGGGCCCGGCCGGTGGCAGGGGCAGTGGGCAGGGGCCCGGCCGGTGGCAGGGGCAGTGGGCAGGGGCGGGCCGGCCGGTGGCAGGGGCAGTGGGCAGGGGCAGGGCAGGGGCCCGGCCGGTGGCAGGGGCAGTGGGCAGGGGCCCGGCCGGTGGCAGGGGCAGTGGGCAGGGGCAGTGGGCAGGGGCCCGGCCGGTGGCAGGGGCAGTGGGCAGGGGCCCGGCCGGTGGCAGGGGCAGTGGGCAGGGGCCCGGCCGGTGGCAGGGGCAGTGGGCAGGGGCCCGGCCGGTGGCAGGGGCAGTGGGCAGGGGCAGTGGGCAGGGGCCCGGCCGGTGGCAGGGCCGCGCGCGCCGCCGCACGTGACTTCCTTGTTGTGGCCCAGCCGTGGCCAGTCGCGGCCGCAGCCAATGGCGCGCGCCGCCCGCCACTCACCAGTTCGGCGGCAGCCAATGGGCGGCGCGGGGCGGGGAAGCCACGCCCCCCAGGCCGGCGCGGGGCGGGCGCAGCGCGGGAACGCCGCGCGGGGCTCGCGGGAATCCCGCGAAAAGCCGGCGGTCACCACCGCGCCCCGAGCCCCGTACCTGCGCTGCCAGCCCGGGAAACAAAACCCCCGCTTCACCCGCGCTCCGAGCGCACCGGCTCAAAACCAGCCCCGGGACACGCGGAAACGCGCGGGCAGCTCTCGAGCGTGGCTAGAGCCGGGCGCGCATCCTTCCAAAAGCCCGAGTTCGCATCCCTCGCTGTGTGATGGAAGCGCTGGGCTCCCACGCGCACGGGTCACGCACTCAGCCCCACCGCCGCTCCTCCTCCACGAAAAGGATGAGGAAAAAACAAAAATCACTCGTGGAGATCAGCAACTCACCTGCTGCTGTGCCGCAGCACGGGGGCACCCACCAGGCGGAGGAGAAGAGAGTGGAAATCACTTCGTCGGGGAACAAAGTCACATTCCGCTGGATCTGCAGCAAGTTCAGCACCAGGGCCATGAAAGCACCCACGACGAAGAGCACCACGCTCCTCTGCACCAGGTGCTGACTCCAGTTCAAGGTGCTGCTGGTGCTGCTTCTGCTGCTGGTACTGCTGCTGGCGCTGGAGGTGCTGGGGCTGCGAGCGCCGCGACCCACCAGCGCCAGCGAGGGGCTGGACACGGAGGAGCTCAGCATCTCGCCCACCTTGGCGGCCAGTCCCGCCGCCGTGTCCCCAAGCTGGGTCCTGTGCCTTCCTCTGGCAGTGCAGGAACAGCTCCAGGCGCAGCTCTCCAACCTGGGCATTGGCTTCTCCGGAGTCCTGAAACACAAGCACAGACACACGCTAGTAAAGCTCCCAACAACGGGTCAGGCCGGCGCCTTTCTCTGCGCCGACACACATCGCCGCTCTCCAGCACCCACCGCGCTCCAGAGGCGCCGGCGGATGCGGAGTGACCCAACCCACCCGAGCGGCCCGGGGGCTGCGTCGCCTCGTTCCCACGGGAGGACACGGATCCCCGCCCGCGACCCCCATCAGGTCCCGCGGGGACGGGGTTCCCTCGTCCAACCTCCGCCCCCCGGCCCGTCCGTCCTCCCCCGGCCATCCGGGGCGCGGGTCTCGCCGCCCGCTCACCTCGGGGTGGGGGGAAGCCGCGTCTGCCGCCGCTCCACCTTCTCCCTACCGGCTGCGCGCCGCCGGCCCGCGCCCCGGGTAAGGTTTATAAGCCCCGAGCCGCGGATGTCACGTTACCCGCCGCCGACCTACCCGCGGCCGCAGGCAGCGCCGGGCCCGCCGCTCCGCTGCGCGCCGCCGCCCCGCCCGATCCCTCCCCGCCGGGCGGGGCGAGCGCCGGGCGCGGGAGCCGCCGCGCCAGCCCCGGGCGGCCGCGGCCCCGGTCGGGTGAGGCGGCGCAGCCAATGGCGGGCGGGCGGCTGATATGACGTGCGGGACACACCACCCGCCTCCCGGGCCGGCCGCTCCGCCCGCACCGCGGCGGCGGCGGCGGAAGGCACCGTGCGGGGCCGTGGGGACGCGGCGGGCGGCGGGAGCGCGCGGGGAAGGCGCGCCGCCCCCGGGCGGGAAGGGCAGGGCGGCGGAGGGATGGAGGTGCTGGCGGTGCGGACGCTGTCACAGAAGCGTAGAATGGTCAAGGTTGGAAGAGACCTATCGAGTCCAGCTGTCAACCCAGCGCCACCACTGTAGCCCTTAAACCACTAAGACACATCACCCGGGTCCAGACGCCTCTTGATCATCTGCACAGTGACTCCACCACCTCCCTGGGCTACCCTCGTTTTTCCCACTAGCACAATGCCTGATAACCCTAAAAGTATTTGTTTTTTTCTACTATCTGATTGGAATCCCCCATGTCTCAGCTTAGGGCCACATGTCAGTGGCCTCTGCAGCCCAGCCTTTGTGTGCTTGCCCAGCCCTCTGCTTGTCCCTTTGGGAGATGACAGTTAGTAATGGAAAGGTTGAAGGCGTCTGCTGTGGTGTCTGCTGAAGATGAAGCGATCACTGATCCCTGTCATCATCCTAAAATGGTGTAAGGGGATCCTGCCAAGCCCATGACTGTGTAAGATGATGGTGCCAAAGCCAGACGCTGCATCAGCGACCAGCCATGGGGTGACTGGAGGATCCCAGGCTCCTGACTGTCCCCTGACAGCCTGAGCAGCTGCTCTGCCAGCACTGGCAAAGGTCACAAACCTCCCAGACTAAAATAATGAAATACCAGTTAAATACAAGTTCACCCTCTGGACTCTGCAAGGGGAAGAAGCCTATCAGGGATGGTTAACTGTGAGCTGTACATTATGTTAGAGTTCAGCACCGAAAGATGAGCACACAGAGCAGGACTCAGCTGCCAGGCTTCCTTATTAAGATGCCAGTTCTCCAGGACACATGGGAGGCTGGTGTATGCAGTAGGGATAACTGGGCTTCTTGTTTATGAGTTGGCCTCACAGGAGCCAGCAGGTCTTCTTTTCACGTGAGGCATGCCTTCATTGCACTTGGAAAGAAATATAGGACCCAATGGCTTCCCAAGTGATGGATTTAGTTGTTAGTCATGCCCATGATGGGCAGAATGATGGTCCAGGATCAGTGTGCAGTAGTGACGCAATGATGGTTCCAGCTGTCTTTCATTAATGTGTTAAATGTAGCAAATAAAATACATTAAATCAATTAAAACTATGGAAAGAAGCAAGTCTTCTCTGCATATCATGAAGAGTAAAATTAATCAGGGATATGTCTATCCCTTCTGATCTCTGCTCATTTTTAGCTGGGATGGAAAGAGTTAGCAGAGCTGATCCTGCTGAGCAATGTGCCTTTGGAAAACATACTGGACAGATTGTTAGTGCCACTGTTGGAAGTGACAGATGAGCCCAGTATTTTTCTCTTAATGCCAATTGGGATCACCCCAGTAATGTCTTGCAGACTTCACTGCTGAACCAATGTAATTGGTGATTATAAATACTCAGTTTCCATTGCTGTTTATTATACTGAAACAGCTTTTGGTTTTAGTTTCATATGCTAAAATTGTGTGAATTTTTCTGTCAGATTTCTTAACACACAATATATTTCCCTTTCTTTGTTTGTTTTTGGGGTTTTTTCTGACCCAGTTGGACCTGCACTATAAGTTTGAGTTAACTATTTTGAGAGAAAACAACCTTAATATATATTCAGCTTTTTATGGGTTCCTCTGCAGAAACGTTTGATTTGTTTCAGGAAATCACATGCAGACATAACACTTCCCCTCATGGCAACAGTGTACGAGCTTTGAATTGACACAGACAATTTATCTGCATCCCCAGGCCGCAAGCAACACCTTCTGCAGCTCTAAATAAGGGCTAGAACTCATTCCCCGGGAAATATTTTTTCTTGGTGCATCACTTTGAGATTTATCAACAGGACTGTGGATCAGAGATAAAATGATTCATCTTTGTAGGAAATCTCTTTCTGGACTTGGCCTATGGGAAACAAATATAATTTGTCCTCGCTTGTGCTGCATCTCTATTTGAAAAAAAACTTTCTGTATTTAAATTCTCCTCCTGCATCTTGCCCATATTCTCAGTGTCTGGGCAGAGTTTAAATTCCCTTGTGCTACATCTGCTAGTTTTCCTTCCTGAAAGAGCCTCTCAAGCATTTTTTTTTATCTTGTGTTTTTCCTTTCCTCATGGGTATGTCTCTTTTGCTACTTCCTGCAGAATATTTTATTTAAATATTTTATATAATTTTTTTCATATTCATGATAGCATGTGGTAGTGCCCTTCTTTCTTCCTGGCTTCTTTCAGACAGCAGAGACCAACTTCTGAGAGGGTAAAACTTGCTGCAGCTTCACTAAAACCAGCTGAATCAATGCAAATCTACATTAGTCAATAACCTGTCCCTAAGCATATTTCCTTTAAGTTACCCACTTAAAATAAAGGTTAAATGCCCCTTATGTTTGTGTTGCTTTACAGTCCTGTTGCTTTACATTTCTTTTTGGAATCCTAAAGAAGGTTAGGCCTCTGCATGCTTTGATTAATGCCTGAAATTTTATGCTTAACAGTTATTTCTGGAAAGAAGCTCTCACATGTCTTTGTAAGATTAATGACATCGTTATTTTTATCTCATCCCTTAGCAAAGGCAGCAGAATCTCTAAGTACTCAGCATTGCTACTCATTACATAAATAAATAATTTCACCTGTTCTTTCACACTTTCTGTATTAAACTCTGGGGTGTTCTGGAATCTGACAACGTGCTTGCCTCATGAGGATAGTCTCTTGGGCCTCTCATGTGGGAAGCTTAGGATAGTTGGACAATTTATGTTTCTCCCTACTTCAACTAGATCAAAACATGAGCTGGCTGCTGACAAAAGCTCAAAAGGCAGTGGTAGAGAATCACAGAGCAAGACCTGTTTTATGCTAAAGCTGCTCTCCCTCTGCTTCACTAGAGATTTTTTTGAATTAATTCACCTTCAAGACTTTCTCCTATTGATACAGAGAATAGAAACCTTCCCAGTCATATGCTAAGCCTTAATCTCCTGTGTCTCCATAAAAGGATTCAGTGACATTCATTGTTTGATTCCCCATGCCAACCCTACGTACAAGAGTTCAAAACATCTTTTGACATAGCAGCAGTCTATCATCCTGAGTTCTTTGCTTTATCAGAGGTGTCCAGTGTAGTTGTGTGAATTCTCAGCAATCTGCAGCAGAGCCTGCAGATTGTAGAATCATAGAATGGCTCGGGTTGGAAGAGACCCTAAAGATCATCCAGTTCCAACCCCCTGCCATGGGCAGGAACACCTTCCACTAGACCAGGTTGCTCCAAGCCCCATCCAGCCTGGCCTTGAGCGCTTCCAGGGGTGGGGCAGTCACAGCTTCCCTGGGCACCCTGTTCCAGTGCCTCACCACCCTGACAGTAAAGAATTTCTTCCTGATATCTAATCTAAACCTACTCTCAAGGTGAATCCATTCCCTCTTGTCCTGTCACTCCAGGCTCTTGTAAAATGTCCCTCTCCAGCTTTCTTGCAGGCTCCCTTCAGGTACTGGAAGGTCAGAATTAGGTCTTACTTGAAGACTCCTCTTTTCCAGGCTGAACAATCCCAACTCTCTCAGCATTTCCTCCTAGGAGAGGTGCTCCATCCCTCTGATCATCGTGGTGGCCTCCTTCAGAGTCACTCCAGCAGGTCCATGTCCTTCCTGTCCTGGGAGCCCCAGAGCTGATGCAGCACTGCAGGTGAGGTCTCACCAGAGCAGAGTAGAGGGACAGAAGCCCCACCCTTGACCTGCTGCCCATGTTGGTTTTGATGCAGCCCCACATATGGTGGATTTCTGGGTTCCTAGTGCACATTGCTGGGTTATGTCCAGCCTCTTATCCACCAGCCCCCCCAAATCCCTATAGATTCATTCATTCCTCAGCCTGCATTGTTGCCAGGGGTTGCTCCAACACAGGTGCACCACGTTGGCCTTGTTAAGCCACAAGAGATTCCTGTGGGTTACTTCTCAAGTTCATCCAGGTCCCTCGGGATGGCATCCTGTCCTTCAGGTGTGGCCACTACACCACTCAGCTTGGTGTCATCTGTAAACTTGCTGAGGGTGCCCTCAATCCCTTTGTTTATGTCATTAATGAAGATATTAAACAACACGGGGCCAGTGACGACCCTGAAGGACACCACTTGTCACTGATGTTCCTTCTCAGAGGCCAGGACACCTCAGAGGTAAATGGTGTACACTGAGTTCTGTAGGGCAGTTGTGTGAGATTGCCCAAGTCCCAGTGCAGGAGCTCGTTAAAAGCTGAAAGGAGAAGGACAGGGAGTGATTACATGGTACAATAGGCAGGATGTGGAATGTACAAGCTCTGAACAAGGCAAACTCCAGCCAGAACACTTCAGGCGTGTAAAACAAAGGGGAAAAACAAAGTGTGTTGGTGGTTAGTGTATAATAATGTGAGTCATCCGCAGTGAGCAGAGCTTCAAAACTTGTCTGCTTTTACATAATGTGAGGGTGAGGAACTATAGCTGGAGTCTGAAGATGGAAATTAAACCCTAAGATATCCAACCAAACAAAGCCCTGTCTTTCTGTAGTTAATAATATTGTAATGGGCATATGACAAATGTTAATTGAAGGGTTTTTGTTTAGTTGCTGATGTTTCTCTAGCTGCTTTTTCTTTTACCAGAACAGAACAAAGAACAATTCTATGCAGGCTGCAGTCTTCAAATGTCTATAAATTCATGCAACAACTATCATATATTTAGCCAACCAACATCCCACTTGCAGCTGTGGGCACTGACTCACTGTCAATGAACCTCTGTCCTGACACAAAGGCAGTGCTTTTGTCTCACTTTTGACTTCATTCATCACCATAGTTCTGCATATTTATGCAGCAGAGAGTTCAGTGAGTTCATACTTGATATTCAAGATGGTGATTTAATCTAAACTTCATAATGAAAAAATAGTGTTTGTTGGTTTATTGCTGAAAAAGTTACTTCTTTGATGAAGACAGTGTGTTTGTGAGGCTGGCATGAGCAGTGCCACTGAGGCAAGCTGTTTTATCCAGGTGTGGTTAAAATTGCTGAAATAGTATTTTTATATTTGCATTATTCATTTGTTTAAACTATGTCCAAACCTTTAAAGATACTGATTAGAAGTGATGATTCCATCCTTTTTTTTTTTTTTTTCACATTAGCTATGACATAAAAAGCAGGGCACTATAAAGGAACAGGTTTCCTTGAGAGTAAAATTAGTGACTGTAAGGCCTTTTTAAAGGAGTAGCTAGTCAATTGTCATCTGAGGGGGTGGCCTGTGTCTTACAATAGCATCCAATATGATAGATTAAAGAATGGGTGAAAAATAATCAGAGGTATCATGATAAACCACCAAACAAAAGGAATGTTGTCTTTTAAATGTATTTATTTCTTGATGGAAATATTGCTTTCCAAAAGAAGAACACTAGGCACATTTCTATCCCCAATCCTTATACATCAGTCCTTTGCAAAAAGGCTCCTTCAAGGTGCACATCCAAGCAAGCATGTCCATGGTTGATTTAAGCTCAAATGGTTTTCACTTGTTTGGTGACTTTGGATCTGGTTATTCCCATGAAACCACCACAAAGGACTTACACCAAGTTACGTCAAGTTTTAGATTTCCTCATGTTGGTAGTGATGCTGTAGGTACTCAGCCTGGAAATAATAGTTACAGAGGACAGGAAGGAGCTCTCAGCATCCTCATTTTCCAAGCTCTCCTTCCTGTCTGCCAGAGGGACTGTTCCCACCTAGGAGAGCTGGCTGCAGCCTCGATGTCTGGTCAGATAGCCAAGGTCTAAATCAGATCAGCAATACTCAGCTCTGCCCCTTCCCTCCCTGTCCTTACCATGGCAATAACTATTTATAGCAGAGCTGTGGCTACCAGGAATAGACTCGGTATCACACACTGGTTATATCTGTACATCATCATGTCCCTTAAACTCAGGAGCACAAGGGCCAAGAGCTTCAGAGCTGCTCCTCTCATATGGAATACACTTTCTTACAGAGCTTTTCACATAGGATGATTCTGCCTGATTCACATAGCTTTTTCTATAAAAAAGGAAGAAAAAACAGGCCTTTAAGACATCTACAGTTCATCTGCAAGGACATTATGACTCCATGAAAGAGGTCAGTGGAGGTGCCCAAGTATGCCAGTGCCTCTTCCAGGCTGCTGTCCTGAGAGTGTGAAAATGTAGAGTTAATCTACCCATGATATTTATCTCCATCATGCTGTAGAGATATATATTCAGAGAGCTTGGGTTTGAGCAGGATGATGGGAAAAGGTTTCCAGTGTAGAGGTCCCCATACAACCAGGAAGACCAATGCAGAGGAAAAACATTGGAGAGAGAAGGTGCACATATGCTGGTGTGGGATGTGGGGTGGCTTCCATGTTGCTTTATCATTAGTATGGTAAACATTGCCACTCTTTGGGCAAAATCTTAGGATTCTTCTGTCAGTGATTACATCAGCACTCTTAAAAGCAGCTCATTGTACCTAGGTGGGAAAAACTGCTGTCAGACATGGTTTCAGATTGCCAAGCTGAACTTTAAGTTGAAAATGTGCAGCATATGGGAAGTCTACAACTCTGCCTGGAGCAATACTTTAGAAACTGCTGAAGCTAGGTTATGCTGAAAAATATATTTATGTAAAGCCAAACCCTTCAGCTTTTACTCATAAAAGGACACATGTAATAATGAGATCAGGCCACTTGCATGCAAACTCAAAGGACTAATTAAGTACTAAGTTGTTTTAGCTGTACACTAATTGTAACTCTTGCTATCATTGCACTGCAGGATTGGACCTTACACAGCAGCTTCAAAATATGCCACTGTAAATTTTACTGTTTTTACAGGTACTGCTAGCAGATCAAATCAAATGCTAGGCAGATTTTACCTTGTTAATGATTTGAGCTGCACACTGCCAACTCCACTTGCTTATTCAGGCGTATTTTGGGGTGTTGCTTATGCAAAGAGCTGAAAGAGTTCAGAGCACATCGGGTAACAATGTGCATGGTTCAGGAGCACGCACTGTGCCTGCTCTGTTTGCTCAGGTTAACGCCTGCAACGGAGGTGCTGAAGTTAGTAGCTGTTGCTTTTGGCTGCCCTTGGAGAGGGCAGAGGGAAATAGTACCTGCAGAGGCTGCTGAGATCCCAGTTTGTCTGGGCTGGCCTTGGGAGGTGCCTGTTTCTGTCCTCTGACCAGAGCAAAAGCTTCTGCTTGCTTTATTTGGAAGGAAGGAAGGATAGATTCAAGCTCTGAGGTCAGAGGGCAGCTATATGTTTCTACCCTGTTGCCATGCAGAATGGTTTATTGGTCCAGGACTCACCCAGGTTTCATTGTTTGGCCAGGTTTGTTTGTGAATTGCCTCACCAGGTCAGGTGCTCGTGACATTTGTAAAGATGGTGCCTTCATGTCTATTGCAGAGGCTGGAAGTTGTGATTGCAGAAAGATCTCAGGGCAAACAGGCATTAACCTCTTGGGCGTTACTGGTTTGTAATGTCTCGTGTCTGGCAAGAGAGAAAAAACACCAAGAATAAAAACCAATAACCCTGTCAGAGGAAACGGAAGAAACCAATACAAAATGTCTCAAGATGAATGGCTTTGTGTCCCATCTGAGAAACCAGACAGTCTGTGCATCCCGTCTGAGAAGCTATTGGTCTTCTCATCAGCCAGCCATCATCTATTCAACTGAATATGTATTTAATTTTCTCACATGCACTGGAGGAATCTCAGCTGGAAAAATCAGGCAAACAACTTCCCCTATTTCTGAATCAGAAGCATGAAGATTTGCGGTTATCAAAGAGAATTTGCCCCAGCTTTTTAACATTTAAGAATCTGCTGGTTTTGCTGTTTCATGGTTAACTGGTTGCCTGGGTTTGCATGTGGAAATCTTATGCTGTGTTGTTTCTCTGGAATGCTATGAGCAGTTGTTTTTGTTTGTTCGTACTTGGGTGGAGCTAACTGTCTAATTGGGCAAATATTTGCAATGCTATATGTCCACACACAGAAGACAAGAAGGACTGGACTCCTGTTGACATAAAGGGCCTTTTACACCAGCCCAGCAATGTAAGGGCTTAAATAAAATTGATAACTATGAGGCCACTTCTTATGGTCAGACCATATAAAGTGGATTTAATTTAACTATCATGGCCGTATTTACTTCTAATTACTGATGGACTATATTTTCCACCTTGGAGGTCCTATGATTACAACCATGAAGGGGTTATTCACTGTGCCTTATTCACTTATTGCAAGTTCAAAACTGCTGGACTTGCACTGGGTCTTAGCCCTGTTAATAAAAAGGCATTTATTTACCAGAGTGTCTTTGGATATCAAAGGTGACGCGTTTTCCACAGATGTAGAAATTTCATATGTGAACAATAGCAGGTCCAAACACCTAAAGCTGTTTTGAAAATTGCAAGCCTGTGGTGCTTATGGAAGGTGTGTTTGTATATATATAATCAATACCTTACATAAACCTTGTGGGGTGACTATTGCATATGTTATCATTAACTAAGCCACAAAGTACACTATAAATATGTACACACATATTAACAGATTCTAATGAAGATTTATCACTGAAGGGGCAGTTAATAGGTAATTGAGCCTTTCTTTGAACAAAGGTTACTAAAAATGGTTGTGACATAAGGAGAAGAGAAATGGAACTCCACAGCTGAGGTGTTGTATAGACCTAGTTCAGCTTCTGTGTACCTGTAGCTGTGAAAACATGGACCTTATTGGGAATGGGTTTACCCTGTCTGGTCTTGAAAGACTTTCACAGTCTCACAGAGCCATGGCTTCACACACCTAAACAGAACAAGTGCCTGTCTGTAGGACTAAGAAAAAACTTCAGTAAATGAGGGTTTTATTTTATTAACAGTTACTTGTCTTGTTTGAAATTCTCACTATTTCCTCAAGGCTCAACTATTTATTCTTGTGTTCAAAAAACAAATAAGGATAATTTAGAGTTTCACTTCCGTAAGTCCAAGCTCTGATGCTCTTACACCACCTGGTATCTTACTTAGTCATTAGTTCCACTGGGTTCACTGATACTAATTGTGGTGCAAAAGCCTTTGATTATCACAGTGCAGTCATCCACTCCTCCACTCCTTCTCATCCTTTACTGCAAGTCTCAGATTTTTGTCTGCTTTTACAATGCAAGTATTAAAGTTCAGATTGCCTCTGAGCAAGCATTCATTGACCAGGTAGTCAGCCCTATCTCTGCTCCTACAGAGTTTATCCCACTGCCAGTCCCTACAGCACGGATCTCGGATCTCCCTGTGTAATCTCAACCTGGGAAGCAGGAGGCCGTGATCCAGGCAGCACAGGTTGCCTTGCTGGTTTCAGCTGCATCCATTCTCTTGTCTAGTCTACTTCTCATCCTTCCCTATGAACAGTGTGGTGAGTGAGGAAAAGCAGCTAGAGAGGAGTGAAGCCTGCTGAGGTCAGTTGTGCCACTGCCTGTGTTGCCTTCCCTGCTTGGAAAGGGTCTCACTGCAGCTCACCACCCAGCCATTCCACCAGGGATGTGCTCAGTGGTTTCCTATGAGCTCATTCACCCTGTTTGTTGTCAACTGATAGCAAACTGACTATAATTTTCCTTGTTCTTGGCATCTTTTCAAGTGCTGTTGTAGATTCTTGTAAGCTCATGTTGAGTATTTCCCTCAGTCACACATAACTGGAATTCATAAAAATAGCACAAATGATTCTGTGTTTTTCCTTGCTATCTTCATTCTGAAAACATCTTGAACTTTATTTCGTAGTGACCTTTATCCAGTTGTAAAAACTGTTAAAATTGTCTAGTGGTTTGAAATGTATGGGACAAGTAAGAAAGTGAATGCTAGTAAAGGCAGCAAGGCTGAATAAATCTCCTTTCATTAGGAAAACAGGCTAAAAACTGCACCACTTCCCTTCCCCAATGTGATACTGGTTAGCAGATGGAATATATGCAGACAGTCTTCCTTGTGATTTTGTGATTACCAATCCTATTTCTCTACAGTGTTTTTCCTGTTTCTTGAGTGTAAACAATCTGTAATCACAGTACCATGACACCCAGTCCTCATCCTCTGGCAGCCGCCCATGGAAATTACTTCCTCCTTCCAGGCTTGCCTTTTCTCTGGGTGCTGCATTTAGTGAAACTGGTGATCTCTGCCTGAATATCCCAGGACATTTCTCACTCTCCATCAGACCTTTATCACACCAACACCATGTTTTCTGAATACTTCTATCCACTTTTGCTTGAAGATTTGGACAAAGCTTTCTAACCCAGATTATATATGTATTTCCTTGACTGTACTGTAAATGCTTATCTGAGCTGGACAGGAAGAACTTGTTCTGTTGTTTGGTCTTGGGATATTACTGAAGACTCATTTAAGTAGCAGAGAAGCTTTCATGAAGCTGGGGAAGGAATGTGCCATTTTGTGCTTCTGCTCACCTGTCTGGATCTGCTAAGGCAAAGTGTTGTCCATTCACAAGAGAAATTCTGTCATGAATGTCTGGTGTTAGGACTGGCAGCCAGTCAGAAATGCCCAACTGCCCAATGACTTTCCCCACAAGAAAAAGATAAATTTGCACTTGAAATTTTCAATTACATGTTTAAAGTTCAAAACCTGATTTGCTCAGAGAGGTCATTAACATTTAGCTTTGTATTAGGAAATACCCTTTACCAATCCATTTCAATGGGAAAAGCAATGACCTGGGTTTGTTCCAAAAGATTCATTCATGAAAAATTCTGCTGAATGAAAAAGGAAATCTACAATTATTTTAAAGACTTCCTATATCTGGTATGAATATTTTAGTCTAGGCTAGCTGACTTACAGATAATTCAACTCAATTTTAATTCAACTGATGTGTAAGATAACACTATAATAAATAATGTAAGAATTATTGGCATGTCTTTAATGTTCTTCCCTGCATAACATGTCTGGGTTCTCAGTAGAAATAAAGCCTGCTGTTATTTCATGTTGAAGGTGAAGTGTGTCCATCAATTTCTTTCCCAGGGGAACAGAGAGAACAAGGCTTGGGAGAAGGTGGTTTGGCACACACACTCCTTGTGAGAAGCAAACTTGCACAGCAGCTTGTCTTTAACTCTTCCCAAGCAGTGGAGCGTGTCATTGCTTTTGCAATAAACCATTCCTCAGGAACAGATATAGACTGGCTGAAAAATAATTAAAAACTTAATTTTCTGTAATACTGTCCGTCAAACAACTTTACCCAATCTTTTTGAAAGGCTGCTCTGCAGCATGAAAAAAAGACTGGCAGTAGTGCAAGAACATGGAGTATTTATGACCAGTGGAATCATGGTTGGCCTTTTGCCCTAGAGAAGTGGCTGGATGAGATGATCTTCTGCTTAAAGCAAGCATTAATCAAATAATTTGGACCTAGGTTTGAGGTGATGATGCTTGGCAAAGCAGCTGCAAAGGCTTTTTTTACTGCTCAGACTGACACTGAGGTGCATGGATGCTCTTAGGGTTTGTTGTGTGCAAACTCACAGCTGCAGAGTTGATCAATTCTATCTTTTGGGAAAACCTGGGTTTTTACTGAGGTATGAAATTTGTAGTTAAGGTCTTTTACAAAGATTCGGTCCCAATAGCCAAAATCCTATTTGATTTGTCTCCTGCAGTTGCTTTACAGTTTGTTGTTTAGTACATCAAGAAAGGCAAGCAAAGCTTTATCCTCCTCTGGACAGCTGTTAGTAAAAGATCCACTGACTCAACTGCTCAAGAGGACAACCCTGAAAATTGGGTCTTTTATTCCAAACTAACACACATAAAACTTTTCTTTTTCCTAGGTCCACCAACTCCATGGCATACATTTTCAATATATAACTAAAGAACACGACCAAATACAATAAACCCTAATATCTGTGACAGATTTAGCTACTGTATCAGTGTTGCTAAGGATCCAATCTGCTGGTAATCACAATTTATTCTTTTTTTTTTTTTCCTGAACTTCCTGAGCCATAGTTTTTTCAAACTTATTTCCTATTTCCTTTCCTCATTTAGTCCCTTTGATAATGCCACCAGACATTATTTCATCTCCTGAGAAGACTGAAAGGGGGAGGATTCAAAGCTGGTGTAAACTCACTTCTCTCTGCTTACCCATTCAGCTGTGTCAAGTTATGCTGGATATGCTGTTTCGAGAGACAGCTCAGGCTTCTTTATCTGTCATAGTAGCACTGCTGTGCTTTTCAAATCAGCAAACAAGAAGCCATGTCCTAAACAGGCCACTTCATTATCTTTTGTTTTGGTTATTTTTGTGTTTTGGTTTTTTTTTCCTAACAAAACCATAAACAATTGTTTACCACTGATAATAATTAAAAGATGCATTTTTCCTTGTAGATCATAAACTGGCTGGAGAGCTTGTAGACATTTGTCTCTCGCTTCAATGGGGAAATCAATTCTCAGTTATCTACGCATGGCTTGTCTGGGTTGCGGATTAACCAGGCTGGGGATGCACTGCCCTCAGTTCATTCACCACGCGGAAAGTTGACTTTGGACCAGCAGAGTATATTGATTCCAGCAGTGTTGCGTGCACATCTGTCAGTGCCGTGGCTCCACCAGCTCAGCTCAGCAGCAGCTGATCTGTCACAGCTGTGGGAAGGCTGTGGCAGCAAGGTGCAGAGTCAGCTGCCATGCAGGCTCCTGCAGGAGCACAGAGATACAACACTTCTTTCCATGTTATTTGGCATAAGCTGAGCTTTTTTATGCTTTGGGACCTGTGGTGGGAGTCCCTCAGCAGTCTGAAGCTGAGGAAACAATCTTCTCTGCCCCTTAGACCACCAGCACAGGAGAGATTTCCAACTTTAAATACACTAGTTTGTTACTAATTAGTTTAATTTAGTTAGTACTGAACTGAGGGAGATTGATGCACTGTGCTTATAGGCAAGGCTGCTGTTTCCGAAAACTGGTCATGGCTACAGCAAGATCTCGTTCCATGTGTTTCCCAGAAAAATGGTTTTCCTTTTCACCTTCAGCAGCAGACATGGACTGCTTGAACTGTACTTACTTTAAATAATTAGAATGTGGTGAGTTTAGGTCTTAATGCAGGTCATCACTTAAATTTTAAATGTTTAGGTGCTTAAATAATAGACTCCATGTTAAAGTGATATCAGGAAAAAGGATCTAACTTGTTTTGTTTAATTGGAGAAAACATTACAGATTTGTATTTGCCTTGTTATCTTTATTATTCCAAAGAGATTGTGAATAGAGATGTTATCTCACCTTTAACTGTGCTCTTGCAATCTTGCAATTCGTCAAACCAGTAATTTATGTTTCTGATGAAAGGAGGTGAGAAGTAATTAACTCATGTATTGCATCCTTGTCTTTGCAGGCCTTTCATTTTCAGTCAGTATCTGCACTAGCAGGTTTTTTTTTAAATTTCAGACTCTTCAAAACTCCTGGGCTTCTACAGGAAAGCCAGCATTCTCAGCAGTGTACGTGAGTGCTTGAAGCCTTGCAGAACTAAGTCCCAGCAGTCCAGTCCTGTACTGGAGTCATTGGCCATATTCACATTGACGTCAATCTAGCAATTGGAATCCTGGGGTAGCAGGATTATTTCACCCACTGAACTACTGGTCCTGCTTTTTGGATATTTCCCCATTCTGCCATGCACATCCACCAGTTGTTTACTTACCCGACTGTGCTGCTGGCAGCCTGGATTCCTAGATGACCTATTTTTTGCAAGAATCAAATGCCTGTGGCAGCAGCATTTTATTGGGCCTTGCTGGGGTGACACCACTGCGGTGACAGTGCTCACGGTCAGTGACACTGCAGGTCCTGGCTGAGCAAACTGATCTCCTGCCAGCTTTGCAGCAGCCTGTACGTCAGTCACTCACTAGCAGGAGAGCATGGGCTCATAAAGATGTGTTTTCCATTAACAGAAGCAGCTCCAAGGCTAGCTGGCAAGTGTGGCTAGTGCGGTGATGGGGATGAGGAGTTCCGTGCAGATCCCACTAATAAAGGAACTTGAACACCCTCCTCTTGTCCTACTAACCTGGTACTGAATCACATATAACTCATGGTTTCCTTTGTAGTTTCATCTTCCTCAGCTAAAAATTTCAAGGGTGTGACAGATCAGCAGAGGTCAGGTGAGACTGGATGGAAGGGGAGGAGTTGCTCTCATTTAGGGTTTTTTTTTCTGTAACAAAGTTGGTCACACCTCTAATAGCTAGACTCAGCTGTGTTTTCAGGTAATCTTAATAACAGGTTGCTAGAGTGCTTAGCTTGTTCAATCCATTCAGTAATTAGAGCCAGAGCTGAAGTCGTAAAACTGAGTATGGAGTGAGGTCTTAATGAATGCAGTGATTTGACTGCAAGTACAGCTCTGTAGAGCTTCCCCATAAATGGCTTCGTCTTGGATGGAAAGTGCAGTCACCAAACAGGGCAAGTCTTTGTGGCAGCTGAGGACAAAACCCAAGTGTTTAAGTGATAACCAATAAGATCAGTTCAGATGTGCAGGTAGAGGAAATTAAAATTAGCAGCACTCCAACTGCATGAGTTATTTTTCAAAGTCTCAAAGTGCTGAGAACTTTGTGTTTTTATTTAGTGTTAAGGCTGATACTTCCAGCAATATTCACATGCTGGGGCAATGTTTCTAATGACTCAGGGGTAGAAGCTGTGTACTGAATCATCAATATCCAAACCTGAAAGACCCAACTGTTTTCTGTAAATCTGAATATAATTAAGTGTAGCCTTGTTCTTTTCATTAGGCATGAAATAACCACAGACGATGAGACTCCACTTACATAATACCAAAAATACTGTTTTAGTTTTCTACCACAGACTCTGGAACCTACAACCTGCAGCAGTGTGTTGTTTCTAAGGACTGAGAAAAGGATAAAGCAAATAGCTAGAAGAAATGTACACCCTTAATATGAAAAAAAACTAAAAACATTTCTGCTCATGAAATTCCTATACCAGAAGTTGGAAAAATATTTCAGAGGGCAAACCATGCAAGCTTGTGCTGTTCTTAACCCACTGGTTGTTGTCAGACACTGGGCTAGCAGGAGCTTTGATTTGATCTAGGGTGGCTGTTGTCAGCACTCACCATGTTCTCTGAATACCACAAGCAGTTGCATCAGATTGGAAGAACAGAATGTGAGTGTCCCAGACTGTCCCAAAAATATGTAACAAAAAAAATAAAAGCACCAGGTAAACATTGCATGAGGACATGATTAATGCCAGAAGAACAGAGGGTGGAAGTTCAAGGAAAGGCAAAAATTATTAGTAAAAGAAATATTTCCCAAGTATTTCCCAAGATCTAGAATGTAGTAAGAAAGATCCCCAGGGATGAATATCATTTAGTTTCAAAAGTAGACTAACTGGAAGGCTAGAAAATGTTCTCACATTTAAATCTGTTGACTTGCTAACCTTTTCTTTAAAACATTTTTAAAAGAACTGTTTTGCAAATAATCTTTTTTTTTTTCGTTAGAGGAGAAATCATTCTGCTCAGATGCTGACTTGTCTGTTTTCCAAGCAGAGATATGCCAGAACATCATCAGAGTCATAGGGATTACCCAATACTTGCCTGCTTAAGTGTTTGCACTAACGGCTGGCAAAGAGGAAACATTTTTTTTTTGGCTATGTAGGTGACTTTCATCACATCTTCCACACTGAGGTGTAGAAAAGCTGTAGAGATCCAGAAAGAAGGACCCTGAGGCCTTCAGCTTAAGCTCCAGTTCTACATTTATGCCTGCATTAATCTGGAATAGATCCCATTACATTAATCTGAATTTAAACATGATTGCATGAAATTTAAATATTGGTCATACTAGAGAGTTGTGCTTTATTTTCTGCTATACCAAGTGGATACTGCTATCTTAATTTCGGTGGAAAGAGAACACTTTCTATGAACGAATAATAATACTAATAGGAGGTGGATCCAGAACTTTTCACCTCCAGTTCCTAAAACTCAGTTAGAAAGGAGTTCTATTGACTTGCCATTGACAAGTGCTATCCACATTGAAGTGGCAGCTTTTACCAACACAGTGGCATCAAGCTGACTTCCCTCTCATTGCTTTGTGATTCCTTCCAAAAGAAGACTAAGGGAGACATGCAGGCAAGCTCTCCCTCTATCTGGTGTGCATTTTATGTACACCAGATAGATGTACACAAGGTAAATACATGCTGGAGGGCTGCAGTCAGTGCAGGTGCTGAATTTTGTTGTATACACACACAAAACACACACAGAAAAGATAAGGAAGATCACAGCTGAACTCTGCTGAAATGCTGATGCAAAACTGGCCTCATGTTAATCAGTTTGTTGGAGTGATTACATAGCTTGGAAGAGCTGAGAAAGGCCATGAGCTTTATAGTTATGGCAAACTGCAAAACAGCTGGAAATAAACAGTAGAAAGAAAAGATTTTGCTGCTATGTGTGTCTTCACTTGCAAGTAAAGCTAACTTGATGGCTCTGGTGCTATCATCATTCTGGCTTGTCTTTGATTAATGCACGTGGAACTCAGGAGCCCTGGCACACTGTCATATACCTATTTCATAACTGCCTGGAGTTTCTTGTTAAGTAATCTAGTCATGAGAGTTACAAAGCTGTGCTGCTTCTCTTAACATTTCAGAGGAGAAAGAATTTAGTGTTTTCCCATTCTCTGCTACAACAGTGGCAGGGATTTACATCTTGCAACCAAGTGGGCATTGTCCTAGGGTGTGATAATTAAAAGTCTCCACTGATAAACTACAACAGCTTCTCTCCTAAATGTCCTGAGTGCCTCTCCTGCTCTCTTCCTCTCCCCTGAGCCTCAGCAGCCCTCTCTGGCAGGTTGGCACCTAGGCCTGGGAGACTTTGCTGCCTCTCGGGTGCTGCAGCACAAGACATTGTTATGGGTCTGCTGGGGATCCTCCTCTCCCCCTGAGGCTCAGGGGTTTCTTCTCTGGTGCCGTTCTCTCCTCTTTTACTTCACCTACCACCTTGGAATTAGGGGCTGCCTTTGCCTCCCATCCCCACTCCCACCCTCACTCCCACTCATCTGGTGCAGCCACTGACCACACAGACACTTTGTTAAGAACTAGCACTTTTCTGGGAAGACAAGATGCTCTGCCTGTCTGGGAAGGGAACTGAGGCAGAGTGTGGCTGCTTTCCAGCCTCTCCATGGCCACAGTTGTTTATTTCCAGCCTCCCTGCTCGCCATGGTCACGGTGGTGGAGACATGTGGGCAAAGGCCCGTGGTGCTCTTTAACACACAGACTCCACCATGGTATGGTGAAGACACTTCATTGCAAAAATCCAGGGTTCTTAAACTGCTAGTTTTTTATGAGTTTTCGTACTTGTGAGGCACAACAAATGTGCTTTACCAACCACCACAGACCACGATAGAAACAGGCCTCAGGTGTAACCAACCACCAGCTCCACAGTGTGAGCACTTACCAGCTCTAATAATCATTTTACAATTATATAACTTGTTTTTCACTTTTAGTTTAGCTGAGTCATCCCCAGAATGCTTTTCCAGTTAGCCAAAGTACCAGAAGTGAGCAAGGATTTTACAGGGGCAGCAAGGCCCTCACTTTGCAAGGCCTTTTGCCCCACACCAGAGGCTGCCAGGAGTGGCAGACAGGGCAGTGCAGAGCAGTGAGGTGATTAAATGTGCTGCAGGAAGGGCACAGGGCTGATGTTGCTGCTCTGGTGGCTGCCATGGCCCTGTGGCAATATAAAGTTCATACATAATTCATTCATGTGAGACATTGGCACTGTTTGTGCAATTCTCTCTTATGGCTGGGATGGTGTAGGAATGCTGCGTGTAACCTCTTGCTACACAGAAAACCTGTTGGTATTCTGTAGCAGTGAGATCCACTCAGGGGAGCTTAGAGTCTGGACTAACCAGCAAACCCCCCTAGGTTTGAAGAAACCTTGTGCTTAGGGTGACACAAAAATCCTCCCCCCCACAAGCTTTGAGACTAGCGCCATGAATATGGGTCAGGAATCAGAGGTATTGGTTCCGGCAGTTCTCCGCCTCTTTATCCCATATATAGTTAACAGCTAGAAAGTTCTTTACCCGCAGTGCTATTATTGGTTTCAAAAGTTCTGTACCTGCCCCCCTTGCTCCCCTATTCCTCAGTTTATCTGCCAATTCTGTATCCCTCGTGCTCCTATTGGCTCTCCTGTGTAAACCCCTCCCATCCCGCGATCCCTCTTAACCCCTGGAACGGGGGGCATCGCCCTTCACTGCTCCTCGGAACGCGGCCATCTTCTCTCCCGCGTTCCGTCCCGGTCCCACCCGCCCTCTCCTTCCCGCCGTTCCCACCAATAAACCCTGGATTCCAAATGCTGAGAGACGGCATTTCCTTTAATCGCCGGGGCTTCTATTATCCGGCCTTCGAGAAGCCAGCCCGAGCTCGGGTTCCGCCGGCCCCGGATCCGCGCCGCCCACGCAGCGTGGAAGCCACCCGGCGGGGACCTGCTTTTAGTCGGGGTTTTCACGGTCTCCCTGCCTCCCCAGAGCGAGCAAACCTCGCCATCACTGGTGAAGGCACAAAAACCAGGGAGAATACATTTTAAGTGGAGAGAAACAGCAGTGAATGCCTGAACCATTCACTACCACCCACAGATATTTCAGGGGCATCTGTGTCCTGGCCAGCACTGTGAGCACACAGCGCTCTGCCCCGAGCTGCTGGAGCTGTTGGGGCTTTTCCCTTCAACTGCTGGTGCAGGTGGCAATGTGTGGGTGAGAGAAGCAAAGTCAGTGTTTATTTTTTTTTTCCCAGCAGTGAAAACCAGAGGGTTGGGCTGATTGCTTCACTTTTTCAGCCTGCAGGGACTCACTGCTGCACCAACACAGCCCCACATTTCACTCGTGTGGCTGCACCCCTATAGTCATTCAGCTCTGCATAGATTATTCTGCTAACTAACAGCTTCCAATCTTTCAGCTGCTTCTTGTCACATCATTTTTCATTTCAGTCTGCAAGTAAGGATGACTGAAAAAAATTACATTCTGTCTGCTATTTCCTTATGCTGTTGCTGGAATTAATGGTTGACCAAGTTTCTTGTGCAGAATGTAATGAAAATACAGTATGATAGTAATGTATTTCTGGCATGATTCATGGTTACCAGTGGAAATATTTAATGATATTTTTGTATTATTATAGTAATTGCTTCTTTTATAAGACAATAATAAGTTGCAATACAATTATGCTCTTGTTCTTCATGTGAGAAATGGGCACATGAGTGGAACAGGATCAGAAAAGCAGAATGTCCCTTGTATGTTTTCAGTATTTATCTACTCACCTGAGATTCTGCAGTCTTTTGAATAACACTAGAATTTCATAATCAGACAGATTGTGCAGCCTTAAGATAAACAATTCATAAGATAGCTAAAGTCAATTTTCGTAACAAAACTAGGCATTAAGGAGTTATTCCTAAGTCATTCCCGAAAGAGGAAAACTCTGAGGAAGGCAGTATGTTGCAGATAAATCCTCCTAATACAAAGCAATAAATTCTGAGTTACACAGAGATGAATAACACTTACTTTTCTCTAATAAACTTCTGCTGCATCCTGGCTGCTGCTGCAAAAGCTGTTTTCTTTGAACAAAGGAGTCCCTGTCTTGTGAGAGCTCATTACCCATATGAAAATATTGTTCATTTCCCCCACACAATTCATGGGAGGACCTGTGGGCTCCTTGCAAACTTCTAATTAGGTCTCACAGTGTCCCTGAGCACTAAGTATGATTTTACCTATTTTTCAGTTGTGGAAGTTGGGCAGAGGGGCTGCAGCCAGTGGCCCAGAGCCACCTCTCCTGTCACTCCCACAGCTGGGAATAGACTCTGGATGTCATTGCTCTCAGCTCTCTCTTCCAAGCTGTAAGCCACAACCTTTTGCAGAAGCTAATTAAACAATAAGAAAATGATTTGAAAAGCTTTCAAAAATGTTGTTGGTACAGCAGATTTATTCTGGTACCGGAATGAAGTTTCTAGCGAAGCTGTAATTGTCTGTGTTGCTTAAGATTTTTTAAATCAGCCAGAAGACTCAAGCTGTATTCCTGCTGCATCCCAAAGTTCACCACAGTTCTTTGCCCTGGTTTTTCCTGGTTTTCACTGGCTCCATTTATCATGGGCATTTAAAAGTGCAAACCCTGAAATAAGTGACACAGCATCTTTCAGTTGCATGGATGCAGGCGAAAACTTCTGACGTCTGCATATGCAGAGTGAGAATTCGTGTGGTGTGGTTTCAATTACCTCTTACCGATTTGTTAGCATTATTTTATTCCTTGGAATCTGTTTTTAAGCATATAGAAAGCCCTTAGAAGAACTGTCCTGGGGTAATTTGTTAAAATCCTTTGCAACTCAGCTGTCAAAACCAGATGAGTGTCCTTGTGCTTGTACTGTTGTTAAATCATACGGTCACAGAACCGTAGGGTGGTTTGGGGTTGGAAAGGACCTTAAAGATTATCCAGTTCCAACTTCCTGCTGTGGTCAGGAACAGCTCCCGCTAGACCAGGCTGCTCTGAGCCCCATCCAACCTGGCCTTGAACACTTCCAGGGATGGGGCTGCCGCAGCTTAAGCTTCATAAACCTTCGGCTTACACATTTGGTTGAGGGGTGGAAAGGGGGTGGAAATAGTTAAGTTGCAGGGCAAGCTCCTTTGCTAACTGTAGAAAAAGCAAGTTATGCAAAAGCTGAGGAGAAGTGAAAATCACTGAGGAAGCAGATTTTTTGAGAGGGAAATACGACATTTTCAGCAAAATCTCACCAAACCTCCTCCTCCTGGCATCACATATGGGTGAAAGCTGTGTCTGGCGCTGTGGCACAGGGCTGGCAGGGAGAGGCAGGTGCTGCTCACCCACAGGGAGGTGTGATCTCTGCTCAACCTGGGTGAAATACGTGTTAGAAAGAGGATTTCACATAGGGAGAGGAGGGCTTGGGTAGCAGTTGGATCATATTTCCCAACATCAAATTAACTTGTCATGACATTTGCTAGAGCAAACCCCATTAAGTTTTCATTTCAGTGTAGTGGTAACTTGTACTCCAGCATAGTTATCTGCAGAGCCTGCTGGTGTTAGCAGAGCAGTGCTGTCAGTGCTAAAGCACACTTAACACTGCCAAGAAGCTGCTACTTGCAGGAATTTTGCTCCTTCTCTGATAAAACTACAACTGTTTGCTCATTTTGAGTCATATTCACAGCAAGTATTCTGTGTGAGGATTTTAGGGAGCAGTTTTTCAGTATGTAGAGCAGCTGCAGCCTGAATGGGGTGTGGTTTTTTAACACACATTTAAAACACACTAGCAACAATCAGCTAAGGCAAGAGAGTAAGTTAAACTAACATCTTCCAGGTGAGCTGGTGGCGAGAAAGCTCCTAGCTACTAATCATAGAATCAAACCTTTTATCCTTTAATCTTTCAAGGAGAGAGCAATGTGCCAGATGTGAGGCTTTCTTATGGCCCTGCTGCTGCTGAGAGCCACAGCTGTGACCCATGCAGAGAATGACAGTGTGCTGGGCAGAGCTGCCTCACCCCTAAAGCAGCAGCTCCACTGCAGAGTGGAGCAACATGTTGCTCCATCAGCGTTGTTCCTGTGCAGTGTGGCAGCATCTAATATTCTTAGAGGACTGCATCAATAAGCAATGCTGCCAGATACTGGCAATGATGAATGTCGTCTCCACATGTACACCCAGTTTGGGTTCTGCTTGTGACTTAGCATCTTGCTGCAGGACTGTCTGCATTCCATCCATTGGCCCTCTGCCCTGTCTTCCGGCATACCAATAAATCAGGGAGCTTTCCACTGTTTTCTCAGGTTGTGACTGACACACCACACTTAATGCATTAGAGCAGGACTTGGGGGATGTTTGGCACCTTGTTGAGAGCAGCTTCTCCACTCATCATCCCACTCCACACTACCTCTGTTGGCATAGGGACAACAGGCATAGCTTTCTTCAACAAAGTCCTCACATGCTTTTACCTCTTTCCAAAGGTTTTTCCTTCTACTTGGCTGCCTAAAGTAGATGGAGAGTGACATTCTTCACTTCAGCCCTTTCATAGAGGCTAAACTTGGTCTAATAGGTTTCTTGGATAACTTTTTGTCCCCTATGGTTTTTTCCCCGAGGAATATCTAATAAAAAGCATTGGTTTAATAAAACAGGGTATGCCTTGGTTCCTCTGATCACACCATATTTTTGTATAACTTTGCTCGAGCAGGATTAGTAATAAAGCACCAGTATTGCTGGTGCTGGTGGAGCTTCACTGCAGTGAGATTTCAGAAAATCCTCCATGTAGATGTAGCCTGTGGGAGAAATGTAACCCTCATTAAACAGGAGGCTGAAAGCCTTGACAATGTCATATGTGATGAGAGTGCTTCTGCCAGCATCCTCAAAAAGCTCTGCTAATGGCTTTCAGTGCTGCCCTCCAGCAATGCTGCTCTGCCAGCACAGGGCCCTCTGCTCCTCGGCCTTTTGCTGTGATCTTACGGCTTTAAGCTGCTCCTCTGCTTTTCTCTTTAAAACAGAACAGTTTTGACTTCAAAACCAGGGCAATTCTCTGCAGTTTAGACCAGCAGGCAAGGGGAAGGATGCGGTGTCTGGATGCCCATGTGCCTCTGGGCTGGCCCTAACTTGTGGCACCAGCAGCTAGAGCTGGGAAAGAAGCTGGCCCCTGCTCCCAAATTAGGACCAAAAGTGCTTTGTTTCCATTCTGCTCTGGCATAAATGACTATGTAGGTCAGTGTGGAGGGATGAATCATGCCATATTAAACTCATGTTCTTTGAGAGGCACATGCAGATGCCTGGTGAGAGCTGCCAGGGCTGGGGGCTCAGGCAGGGATGTTTTACAGCTATGGGCACAGAACTTGCTGGAACCACAGGGCAGCTTGAATCCAGTGCTGGTTTATGCATTTAGCCTGCTTGAGGCAGAAGAAGGAGAATTGCTTGGTGGTGGTGTATGTGCTAAATGCAGCTACTCGAGGTTTCAGTCACAATTTTCTTAAAACTTCTTTTTTCCGGCCTAGAGCAAGTCACTTGAAATCCTGTTTTCCTGGCTGTGCTTAACCCACATCTGTTTGCTCCTGATCTGAGAAGACCCAAGCACTATTCCTGAACAGAACCATGGCCTAATCCCAGTGATGCTGGTGTAGATTAACAGTGAACTGGGAGTCTTACCCAAGTATCATTATGGTTGTCTTTGTGTTTTATAAATCAGATGCATATGAACAAATACCCTACTCAGAAGGTATTTCTGTAAGAAGAAATGCAGGGCTGATATTAAGTACTTGATAGTACAGTGAGGCATTGTGGGGTCCTCATTCTGTCTAAATCTGGGCTGTAAGGTTTAGCTAACTTGTTTATTGATACTTTTTCCCTGGGTATAGTGGCAGCTTTACCACTGCCTCAGTCAGGAAAGAAAGGAAGCAAAAACAGAATAAAATCCTCAGTTCCACCACTATCATCCAAACAGCTTTGAAACCTTAAAGTGAGGACAAAATCTTTGCAAATATTTGCTGACTGCAGCAGACACCTAGAGCTGAGCCACCCAGCTCAGGCTCTCTTTTGAGCACAGCTGTCCAGATTTCAGTTCTGCTTTGGAGGAAGCTGAGCTGTGCCATTGCATCCCCTCACTGCATTGCTGAGCTCCTCTGGTGTCAGGGAATGTGGGGTAAATGCCTCTGGTGTCCGTCATGTGTCTGTAGGATGGGATGGATCCCTGTGCCTTCCCAGGCTGGGATACAGGCATGGGAGAAGGGCAGGCTTTGGATGTTTTCCCCTGTAAGCCCCATGTCAGATGGCAGCTGGAAAGTGGGACCTACTTCTGAATAGCATCAGCATTCTTCTTAAGAGCTTTTTCTCTTGTTAATTGCTCTGTTACCAGTTTTGATTAGTGATGATTCCTGGGTCTGATGATTCCTGGGTCTGATGATAGGAAACACACATTAGCACATGGGCCAGGGAGCTGTTCCCCAGAGCACAGAGATTTACCAAAAGGGAATACATGAGACGTGAGATTCTGAAACGGGAAACTGAAATTTTAGGATGTGATACAGCAGCATATTCTCCACTGCCATCATCTGCCACAGTCTAGAGGATGACACAAAGGGAGTTGAGTCTGCATAATACAAACTTAAGTAATTATAACAATATCAACCCAGCTTTAGCCACTTGTTTTGGAAACGATTGCCCCCCCCCCCCCCCCCCAAACATTGCTCTTTGCAGAGAAGAAATACTCAGAGGACAAGCTTTAATTTAGGTAGCAAACTAGAGGACTAAATTAAAAAAGAAAAGCAAGTCACTTCGAAAGTAGCTACCTGTGGTGTCACATGGTGAATATCAGTGAACTCTGCTCCATGATTAGGGACACTGGGTGCTGCCACCAGCTGAATGACTGTCATTGTCACAGCAGCATCTTCTTTGTGGATAGAGTGAGACCATGTCCCTGTGGAGCACATGGCAATCTGGGAACTCAAGGGTCAGTGTAATCTTTTGGCAGTGGATTTTTTTGCTCCTAAGCAGGAAAATCTAAGTGGTCTAAACCCTCTGACAGGGGAAGGAGCCTGTGAGAGGCAGGCAGTGCAGCACAATACTGAATCCCTCTGGGATCCCTGGGGCACGTGGACATGCTTCTGGCTGTGACATTTATTTCCAGAGCAGAGCTGCCTGACTCTATCCCAACACAAGGCACAGAAAGTGCTCTGAGCTTGTTCTTAAAATGAAAAAGCAAAGTCATTCCTGTGGAGATCTCCTTCACCCCATGCCTTGCAACCCTCACAGATGGACCAGGTGAGAGATGGCCTTGCATTGCACTCCGGGATGCATGCAATTACAGAGTCCAAAATCCAGAGATTTTACAAAGAAATGGACAGTCAACCTATACCTGACCTCTACTGTGTGTGCTTGCATCACAGGCTTTTCAAACACTTTCTCTAGTTGAAGTAGCAGGAGGATCATTTTTAGCACCAGAGGCAATTACTCTGGTCTGGAATTTCAAGATGATGTTGACTTCTGCCACAAATACACAGAAGAGATTGGTTTAAGCATTTCACAATAGCAGGGTCCCAGGAAAATATGTCCTCAGTCAGACTAACGGGGACACAAGTTCTAAGTGGAGAAGCTATTCCATTGTGTAAGAGGAGAGAAAAACAAGGAAAATCAAGGTATTGTCTTCTGTTGTTATCTGCTGGAGGCCCAGCTGAATTTCTGCAGATGGCAGATAGCTTTGCCAGCCTTCACAATCCAGTGGCTTTTCTTCCTATTTGTTTTGTCTTCAGGGAAACATGCAACATTTAGCAATTAGATGTTGATCCAAGTATTTAGCAAGGTCAAGGAAAGCTTTTGTGTTACTACATTTTCTCCCCCCTAAAATAACTAGTTTTAGAGAATGCTCTCATGTGCCTTTTATTGTGGCAACAGTGGAGGAAAAAGTCTGGGACTACAAAGTGCATAATCTAAAATGCAGAAAAGGCACTTCCTGGGAACTGGGAGAAATAGGGGGTGTGGATGAAACTGGGGGTTCCCAGGGAGCCCAGGCAGCAGAGCTACAGCTGAGGCAGATGCTGATTTTGTCTTAGAATTCTTACTAACTTCACTGGGGTTTTGCAGCTAACTTCACAGCTTGGGCTCATCCTCCCAGAGACCCAGGGCTGGCAGTGGTAATAACTTGCAAATTGAGGGTTTAATTACGCGTTTTTCCTTTCTTATGTTGTGCAGTTCAACCAATTGTTGTTTATTCTGCATTGTTGTTTCTTTTGCATTGTCTGACGTCCTGCATATCACTCTATCATTCTTCCTTCCTTTGAAAAGTTGCTGAAAAACTTTTCAGCATAAATGCCACAATACTCATAAAAATCCCTCCCTCTCTCTCGTGTCAGGAAGCATGCAATAATTAAATATATATCCAGTGTACTGTAACACAAATTGATTTGAACTTAGCTGAAAACCAATAAGTAATAAGGATTTGTTAGCTTTCCTACCACTTTGTGTGACAGCAGAAGAAGATCGTATCAAATCTCACATCCTGAAACACTCTGTTAAAAACAACATTCAGGGCAAAAGGAACTGGTGGTGGTTAAAGGTACATCCAGGATCCCTGCAGAGCAGGGAACTGGACTAGGAGCCCCTGCCAGTGCAGAGCAGTTCCCTGGATGTCTGTCAGAGTCATCTCAGTGTAAGGTGATGCAGGCTGGTCTGCAGCTATCAGAATCCCATTGTGAAGGCAGGAGAGGAGGATGAGCTCATGTCTCTCCAGCAGGCAAGTCCGTGATCCAGGATGCCAAGAGGAGCCACAGGGTACACGAGGATTCAGACATTGTCTTTGGCAGGGAATACCAAAGTCGAGATCCAAAGCCAGGAATCAAATTCTGCTGGGGAGGACAGAGGAAAGAGAGAGCAAGCCTTTTGTGGAGCTCATGTTGTCAGTAGTCTTTCCTCACTCAGGAATTTTTCCTCGTGTGCTCTGTGGTGAGTTTTGCAATCAGATTTTGCTGAGAAGCTCACTTTGGTAGGTCAAGGGTAGACTCTTCCAGAGGCCCTGTGCTGATGTTGAGTATTGCCAAGTCTAGCACTGGTGAAATCCACATCTGGAGCTCTTTTTATTTCCTGCAGAGGCAAAAACCTCCTTATCACACAGTGAAATCCTGGCTGCAGCATCAGTTGGTTCAGCAGCAGGAGCGTGGCTTGAGGCAGAGGGAAGCAGAGGCTGAGATCTGGACCCAGCAGGAGTTTAGAGTGCAAAGCCATGGTGTTGCAGATGATAGAAAAACTGGCAAAACCCTCTTGTTTAGCACTTCTGGCCATGTGGCAAGGTGAGCTGGTTCTTGTATTTTTCATTCAGCCCTGGCAGCATCATTGCAGAGCTTCAGTCGAAACCCCAGTGGGAGCTCAGTGAGAGCAGTGCCTTGTGGAGACAGCACGAAGTTCATGCTCCTGGCAAGGCAGCAGCTCCCCTGAATCCCTGGAGTCTCTGTGGAAAGGCTGTTCAGTTCTCCAGCCAAACCCCTGCCTATATGTACAGAACTGATTCAGAAAAAAGGACTCTCTGCTTTGCCCTGTGTGAGGCAGGGTTTTCTCTGTGCCAAACACTTGGGTCAAGAAGGCTTTCCCCAGCTCCTGGCTAAGCACAGGGTCTCATCTGAAGGCTTCATGAAATTACAGGAAAGACTGTCCATGACCCACAAAGGTGCTAAATTAGGCTGTGCTTGACCTGTACAGCTCAATGGGGGCAACAGGTCAATGGGGGCTGTGTCTGTGAAAGCTGGCCCTTCCTCATGGAAAGGAAGGGCAACAGCAGAAGTTACACAGGATAAAGGTCTTGAATAAAGCTGTGTCAGTCTTGCTTTTACAGCCACTCTGAGTTTCCTGTCCGCTCCTGTTTCTGCAGCCTGAGGTTCACAAAAGCCTGATGAGGCTTACCGGAGTCTCTCTGTTATCTTGGAAAGGAGGAACCATTATCTTGCTTTTGACCCTGAATCATTCTCTGCAAGACTGAGCTACGTGACTGGAAAAACCCTTGTCTCCTCCCAGTCCAGCTATTGCATTTCACCCTTATGAGCAGCCTCACACAGTGCAGAGGGACACAGGCACTGGCCTCATGGTTGGAAAGTGGGATGGAATGTCCACCACAACCACCTGGGAAAGAGCTACAAATAGACCCTTAGAAAAAGGGTGGTCACCCTCAGACCAGTGACCAAACCCTTCAGTGAGCTGACCATTATTGCATCAAAACACCTGCTGGAAGATCTGAGCTGGTCTGATTCTGTGGTTTGTGTCCCCTGGTTAAAGCCTTCAGTCTTACTTTTATACCATCCCACGAGTGGTGTTTCATGGTGGTGGACTGAAGTTTATCTTTTTATAAATAAATCGGTACATGCAAATTAGTATCCAGGACTTGAAACTGACAGTTCTTTTCTAACTTTTACAAAAATAACCAATTTGCTTATGGAATCTTAAGAGGTAATCTGATTCAGATGATTTGCATGTTTCGTACTACACTGAGCTATATTAGAAATATCCTTAGCATTTTTCTAACATACAAAGACTCGATTCACTGGAGTAATTAAATAAAAAAGCTTCTGTGTTAAAGTACATTTGGAGCATATTCTTTTTAAAGCAAACATAATATTGACTGGTGTTGATGAGCATATTTTGCTCTGATGAAGATGAGAAGAAGGATTTTATGCCAGCAGTATTGATCCGCTCAGGAAGATGAGGAGGCTGAGGGGATAATGCAGATTTCCAGTGGGCTGGTGCCTCCTCAGCTCAGCTGTGATCAGCTGGCAGCTCATCCTGAGCTGGTAGCTGCCTGTCCTGCCTGTCCTGCCACTGAGTCACCCTGCAGGCCCTCCTTCCTCCCTGGAGCAGGGCAGTTCTGCTCCCCAGGAGGGGTGTGACGGCCTGATACTGAGCTGCTCAGGTGAGGTCTGACTGGTTATGTTGTAGGAAGTGTTGATTTTCAAATGGAATTTCACTGAAACGCACCGATTTAAGGAATTTTCTTTTGGGCTGTGCCCATGGCTCCTCAAGGACACAGCCTAGTACCACCTCCAAAGTGTTTTGTTTTTACCTTTCCAGAGTGAAGTGTTCTGTTTTTCTAGATGACTTTTCATTTCAGCTCTTAAGGTTTTCAAGTGATAAAAACCAAAATATAAAGCTAAATTAGATTTTCTGTGTGTTTCAAAGTCCAGAATTTTGAATAACAAACACATTTCCTTGGAATTTTCAGGAAATACCAAAATTACTTGCTTTGTTGTATTTTCTAAAATGGAACAAAGTACAAATCATTAAATACGCCATAAGAAATAGATAAAAGTAGATATTAAGAGTCTCTGTGAACTTTAAAAGGAGTAACTCAGTTTAAAATAGTACTTTTTTCTTATCCTTTTTTTTTCCTTTGCATTAATTATCAGTGAAAACACTCTTGCAGGATCAGGAGCTATTTAAAACAGATAAAATCTGCGATCTCCTTGACACACTTATCTTTTCAGCTTCCCTTCTCAACTTCAGGTGAAAAGGAAAACAACTTAGTGATCTGCACAGTTATTCTCAGTTTTGTCCTTTGGCATCCAGCACTTTTGGGGACAGCTCTAAGTCAGTTTCTGAGCCTGGAACTTCATACAAGGTCACCTTTATTGGTGTGGATTAATCTTTAAGGAAGTGTTTGAGTGGAGCTTGAAAGTAAATTGGAAATATTGTTGATTTGCAGTACCAGGAAGAGTTGATGAATTTCAGCCACATTAGAGGGTCCGTGGCTGGACTTTTGATTTAATAAATAGTAGGAAGGGGGTGAGTTTGGACAGCACGTATTTTGCCGTCTTTCATGGGAGTGGATTTTTGTACCATCTAAACCACAGTAGAGACAGTCTGTTTTCATTAGGCTTTAGTTTTCCCTTCTCTAATAGCCGAGTGGGGCCAAAGCAAAAATCCCAAGCATTTGAGCTGTTTCTTGGCTGAGCCCGTCGCCTTGGCTCTTACTTGGAGCCTGTTGGAGGATGATGGAACGGCTCCCACTGGGAGCTGGATCAAGTTTTGAGCTGCTCCTCGCTGCTTGTTTATTTGTCCTATTCTCTGGGCTTGGCAGGTGGCATTTTTGCTCAGTGATTCATTATCCTGCACATGCATTTATCTGGGCTGACATTTTAATCATGCAAATAAGGATCTCCTTAATGGAGAAAAAATTAATTTCACAACTGTTGCTGCAAACACAGTGACAGTCCTGCTAATGTCATTACATTTATAATACAATCAGTGGCTTTTCCATAATTGCTATAAACTGGCGCACTTAACAGCAGAGTAAAGGTTACACAAAGAGCTGCGTGACTCCCCTTGTTCAGTGGCTTTTTTATCAAGAGTGTTTGGCACTCTTCATATGCCCTTTTGAAATCTTTTGGTCATCACTGCTTCATTGCTTGTACCGCAGATGGTTTTGCCTTTGTCGGGGGAACAGACAAAATAAGTGGCAAGGAGACAACTCCTCTGTGACCTTTTGTGGCTTCTTGTCTTTCACATCACAGTCTGCGGGGTAAACACAGTGACTCATTCTCTTTCAGTGAGGAGCTGCCTTCCCGAGGTTTTGTTATTTGCAGGATTTTTCCGTTATAAAATCTGCACCCAAAGAGCAGCGGGATGTGAGCTCTGAGCAGCCACTTTCTGCCTCCAGACCACTGCAGATTTGGCAGGCAGTAAGGAGGGAAGATTCCTGGGCAGGATCATACCTTTGTTGTCCTTCCCTCCTCCCAAACCTTCCACATCATGCTTCATTTTTCAGTTCTCCCCCAGGAGAGTGTGTCAGAGACAAGCTTAAAAAACCAGTTATATAGCAAAAAAGCAGTCAGAAAAAAAGAGCTTCTTAAGGGGCAACGGTGCTAAAATGCTCTGAAATTAGCAGAAAACCTGAAACTCAGGTGTCAGGATGCTGGGTACCATCGGGTAGTGTCAGCCTGGGATGAAGATGAGCTGTTTCAGACCCAGGGTCTCTGTCTTTGACATGCTGTGGATGAGGTGCCCAAGGCCCAGGTAAAAACCTTAATCCCCAGTGAAGGGGGTTGGGAGCTATGTTTTGGTCTCAAGGTGATGTGAACCACCCTCAGGTTGTGTTACCTCTGCAGAAAGATGGTTTTGGTTTGCAAAATTCCTGCTAGCAAGGAGGGTTTAAAAGTGTTCAAAAACATTTCTTGGAATAAAGCTCTTGCTCTTGAACTCAGGGTACTTTGCACAGGCACTGGAGGTTGTTCCTTTAAACTATTTCATGTGTCAATATTTCATTTTTACCCAAATGGGATGAGCTTCCCTGGTGGCAGAAATGCAAGAAAAGCAAAGATCTCCGGAGCAGCAGATTTGTTGCCAAACCTTGGGGATTTCCCAGGAATGAAAGAGGAGGAGGAGAACAGTAAATGAATGGAGAAAAAGCGCAGATGTAGGGAAAGGGCTGGAGGACATCAGCTGGAGAGGTTCAGCTTGTCAGTGGGCAGTTCAGTGGAACCTCTTCCAAGGTTGCTTTGGCCCATGTGTGCCACCATACCTACACTGATTAGGGACATGTTATATTTAATTGACCTATCTAAGCTGGAAAACTCCTGGTGTAGGTGGAGTATTGGACTGCATCAAACAGATGAGACCTGTATCTGCACCAGCAGCAGTCACTGTGTGTGGTACAGACTCAGTAGAAGCTCAGGAATTAAAAGTCAGTGCTTGCCCATGATGGGCATGCTTCAGGTGCTGTTTCTTTGCAAAGCATCTCAAATGGCCTCGAGTTGCATGAGGTGAGGTTTAGATTACATATTGGGAAAAATTTCTTCAATGAAAGAGTGGTCAAGCATTGGAATAAGCTCCTCAGGGAGCTCAGGTGTATTCACCATGCCTTGAAGCATTCAGAAATTACATGGTTGTGGCACTCAGGGCCACGATTTAGTGGTAACATGGCAGTGCTGAGTTAATGGTTGGACTTGCTGATCTTTGTTGCTCTTGGTTGGGTTTCTGGGCGGACCTCGACTGAGGACACCAGCTAGCTGAACACTGACTGGGCAACGCCGATCTCTGACGCAGAGGGAGCGCAGCTTCTAGCGAGAAACCACCGCAGCACGATAAAAACAACTCCGGAGACAAAGGGTTTGCGGGAGGGGATCTCCAAGAAGCTCTCAGTTTATTATAGAGGGGACTGGAACAGTGAGAGAGTGCGGGAGAGAGCCGGCCACAGAGGCTGCGGCAAAAGGTTTTAAGGTGGGGGGAAAAGGGGAGGAGCATGGAGCTCAAACTAATGGGGGTACAGTGAAGAGGAAGGTACATAACAGAGAAGCAAATAAAATTTCTAAAGGGGAGGGTAGCAACAGACAAAAGCAATCTCCACTTACGGACAACAGAACTTTCTAGCAACAGGGGAGGGCACAGCAAACTTTCAGCCTATGACAACTTAAGAAACTTAGAACTTTCTGGGAGGAGGGGATGGAGCTAGACCTCAGTGCCACCGTTGGACTCCTCCCAGGAGGAGGAGTCCTGGTCTTCTGGCGGGAGTTCTGCTTGAGTGACAGCAACAACTGAGGCCTGCCCCTCTACAGATCTTGAAGGTCTTTTCTAGCCTTAACAATTCTGTAATCCTTTGATTCTATCCCTGGCAACCAGAGTGAGTTTCTGTCTGCTGCACAGACCAACCAGAAACTGGGACCACACTGATGAGGTGAGGACTGAGGCCTTGGCGCAGACCTTCATTTTCACTGCCTCCTTCCCCTTAGAAGACGTGCGAGTCTGCAGCTCAAAGAGGCTCTTTCCATGGTGCCTTTTTCTACTGTAAAGGCTCAGAATTACAGGCCAGGAGAGCAGTTCACTCATATTGAAGCAGTGCCCGTGTCTGGGCTGTGAAGATTGTGCCTGTAGTATTATTGCTCAGGTTATTTCGTTTCCCACATTCACCCTAGGGATCCTTCTGCCTCTGTGGGAGATCACATCCTGTGACAAGGCAGTTTGTTGCCTTTGCATTGACTTCCAAGAGCCTGGAACATGTTGCAGTGAAGGATCCTTTGAAGTGTAACTGCACCTTTGTGGCTTTTCATGCAGGGGTGACTATCCCATGTGTTTTTATCAGATGATAACCATTCACTATGACGTGAATTTTTATCTAGTGCTGGAGCATGTCTTCAACCAGAGCTGAAAAATGGGGTCTGAGAGCAAGGGTCTGTAACATAACCTCCCCAGCCAGCCTTCACATCCCCAATGTCTTTTTGTCTAATAGTGGCAACTCCCAGAGTTCAAATGTCATGGATCTTATCTTTGGGCACCAAGACAAAAAAAGAGGATAAGTGCTATGGCTTGGACAGCAGTTTTTATTTACCTTTGGTTTTCCAGCCTTTTGGGGTTACCCTTTGTCTCGGTTTAAAAGATGGGTGTCTGCTAAGAGAGGTTGAAACCTCCCTTAGGACAGAGAATGTGATTTTCCCTCCCTCCAAATTACCTGAATTTTGAAAATCAAGGGCTTTTAGGCAAAGGTATGGGAAAAGAAATAACAGTTCTTTACTAGTTTCTATGAACAAGCAGTAACAATAATAGCAACCACAAATAGACCCAGAAACCAATGGCAGGTGACTTTTGAGCTGCCGAGCCTTTTCCTTTGTGGTTTAATTATGGTCGCAAGCAGCAGGGGGTGCTGTTGAGCTCCCGGCCAGGCAGGGCAGGTGCGATGACTCCCGAGCGGCTGCAGGTGGCACTGTGGCGTAGAGTCAGGTCAGCCTCTGACAGGCAGAGGTGATGGCGGAAAAGAGGCTGAGAGGCAGGCAGGGCAGCAAGCAGCTCGGAGCAACGAGCAGGGCGGCAGAGGGGAGCAAGGGGCTGGCTCTCCCCGGCTAGCCAGCGAGGTAGCAAGGGCTCCGCAGTCACAGCAGATGCCGCGGTCTCGTGCGGCAGAGCGGGGCAGGCGGCAGGGGCAGCCAGACTCCCCGACAACTGCTGCGAGAACATGCAGCTGGGGAAGCGTGCACTTCCCAGTGGGAAAGAGGTTAAATCAAAGCTCACCCAGCCAAGAGGAGAAAGGCAGAGCACAGTTGGATTTTCCTGTGGTCACAGCCAGAAGCAAGGAGTAGTCTCTCCTCTCGGTGTCCGGATGACCTGAGTGAGCGTTCCAACGACCGGCCGGCTAGGTCTTCCCTTCCCCTGCCCCGCCCAAGCACACCCTTTTGTCTCTTACAAAAGAGTTGATGGTTCTAGTCACCCAGCTATTTGTTGCTTAGCAACAGGAACGGAGAGAAAACTCCAAGGCCCCCCCTGTCGGGTTCCACGAACCTGGGACTCGGTTCTGGATTGGGGTGACCGGTCCTCGAGGCCTTCCCAGGCAGCGGCGGCTCACCCTTTGGGGTAGTGGAAGAAAGGCTAGGAGAAGCTGCGCTGCTGCAGGAGCGATGGAGGTTGGAGATCGGAGGCAGTAGCAAGAAATGTAGGCAATTCTGAGCGGGGTTGAAGAAAGGTTTATTGGAGGTCAGGCAGGGAGGTTCAGAACGGGTAGGGAGGAGCTCAGAATGGCACTGCTCTGCGCTGTGCAGCAGGTTTTAAGGCAGTGGAAAAGGGGAGGGGAAATGTGAGACGACCAATGGGGTACATAGAATGGATGGCTGACACAGGGTTGGCTCAATAGGGGTATCGAGGGGGAGGGTACAAAATTCGAAAGAACCAATGGCTAAAAACTTAACTGGAGAACAAAGGAGAAACTTCTAGAACAAAACCTTATAGGGAAGAGGGGCGGGGAGAGAAGCGAGGCCAATTGCTAAGCACACTGGTGCATATTAACTACCTTTGTGGCGAAGATCCCTGGGAGTGCTTTTTCGAGTCGCCGTGACCCAAGAGCTCACTCAATTCCACGACTTCTCTAGAGCTTCACCCTTGTACCCTGAACCTGGGGCGCTCAACTGCGCGAGGGCCACCGCAACACCCCCCAACCTCCGACACCCTTTAAAAGACTGTTTTCTGCAGGGGCTAAATCTTGGAGCTCATTTTTCAGCAGTAGCTGACATTTGTCCAGAACTGCATGACCTCAGGAGCTGGAACAAGTAGCAGTGAAATCACATTATGAGCACTGGCCACTGCCTCTTTACCAGTCTGACATAGGAATAAAATATATCCTGGTTGTCCCAGTTAAATCTTCCTTTTTTCAGGCAGGAGTGAAGCGATATCTCCCCTTATGCTGCTGTGCTGGTGCCACAGCCCCAGTCTGATCTGTGGATTAGCTTTGCCCTCTGTCTGTGGTGGGGCACCCATGCCCAAAGCTTACAGAACACCAAGTTCTGGTGAAGAATTAGTTCTGGGAAGTGAGAAATGTTGGACTCTGTCTGCTGCTGGCGCGCCAGGGCTGTCTGACATGTGCCCTGGCAGGCTCCCTGCTGCCTGTCTGTGTCCCCTCCTGTTGGCCAGGAACTTTTCCCAAACACTTTGGTCTTCTCCAGGAACTTGGAATATTTCCCCCCTGCAGCTGTAGAACAGGACATTTTCTCTGCTGGGATCCAGTGTCTCTTTCACTGATCCATTTCTGGGATACAAGAGGGGTTTTGGACCCATAGGTCTGTACCCTTCTCACCACATATTTGTGTTTTCAGTATAACAACAGAAACCTGAACAATGTCTGTTGTGTACAGTCCATGCTGACTTTACATCAGGAAGAAAACTGGACTTTGGAAGAAAAGTTTCTGAGCCTTTGCTTGCAGTCATCTGACTGAAAATACAGTTCCACGAGGCACGTTAAAAACTCACTTAAACAAGTGTTACGGGCAAAGCTGGAGCTGATGCTCTCTAGCCCAAGAACCCCAAATCCTATGAGCCCTTGTGAGCTCACAGGCAGGGCAGTGGCAGTGATATGTGCCACAAGCAGGGATGTATGGTGTGTCTCAGAGTCAGCAAAGGAAAATCTGGCATCAGAAAGCAAATTCAGCACGTGAGCAGTGATGTTAATGGCTGCTGCCATCGCCTGTCCCCCTTCCCTCCCTCTGCTCCCTCCCCCTGGAAAGACATGAAAACTGTTAGTTGGGGCATCACCTACTGAGGATAAAAGTGACATTTCTGAGACACATCACACGGGGGAAGCTGAGATGTTTTGATGCGTCTTAGGAAAGGCTGATGGCAATTTAAAGAAGATGTTTTTGTACGTGCTGAGATGTCATTATGCTGGGCTGATGGGCAGAAAAACTGCTGGTGGAAAAGCAGCCTCGTATAGGAGTTCTGTTACAAGAGAGGCTGTGGAGGCAGGATCTGATCTTTAATTAACTCAGCCATCAGAATGGAAACCACAAATCGTTGCAAGAATTTGGTTTTTTTTTTCTAAATTAACACATAAGATAATTATTAAATATTGATCTGAAACCCCACAGATCTTCAGTCCACTGGCATTCATTCCCTTCTGCTTTAAATGCAGATATTTATTGTTAAATATATATTTCAGTATTTTAATATAAACAGTTAATACAATTCAATGTTACCATGCACACAGTTAGAATATATGAAAAATGATAGATGTTTTCTAGCTAGAGATGATCCTGTGCTAAGTCAAAAGAGTGAGTGCAGCTAAGCCAGTACTGGTGTCTGGGTCAGCAGCTGGTTAGATGTTTAATTCTGCATCTCTCTTCCCAGTCTTACTTCCCTGCTCCAGTTTTGCTCTGCGAGGAGGGAACCCAGCAATATGCCAGCTTTATATGGTCTTTGAAATTCAGAGTGGGCGTTGAAACAGGACAAAGATGTGGTATCCTGAGCATGAGGTGCTGCTGTGCCCCCTGAACGCTTCAGAGCTCATTTTGTTTAATTCAGAAATAGTTATGCGAGACTGCAGTAGCAAAGAGTCAACACTAGATAGCATTTTATGTTTGTTTTGAGGAAGAAAAGCCTTTTGTTCTCATATTTAGGTAGATTCTGAAAAAATTCCAAGCACATATTTCAGACATGATTAATTGTCAATGTTTTCTGGTAATCTGTACTATGTCTCCTATAAATTGAAAACAACAGGCAACAAAACTATCTTTTCTTTTTTGCATTGTTTACTTGACATCTTTGTATCAGTATAGAATTTACATGCATTTCTGAAATGCTTAATGCTGTTTTGCCTCTGGGTGCAGAGGTAAGAGGCTTATATTCAGTCTTTGCGTGGGCCGTGCTCCTGTTCCTGTTAACATCAGTGTGAAACCTCCACCAGGCTGGGGTGCAGCCTGTGGTGCACTTGTAGGTCAAGTGCAGAGAAATCATGGCACAAGCAGCTAGGTGAGCAGCAAAGGAATATTACTTGTGATCTGCAGAACAAAAAAGCCACTCTGGATGGGGTCTGGCTCATCAATTAAGACACACTCACCTTGGTGTCTGTTTGTGGGTGTTGATACATCCATGAGGAAAATACTGAGTTGCTGTTACGGATGATGGGGATCCAGCACTCAATCCAGTGTCCTCATGGACATGTAGCACCATCCACTATATCCCAAGATATCTGAGACATTCACATATAACCCATGTGAGAACCATGAGTTTCTGAGTGCCAGCTGAAGTCCAGAAAAGCCACCTTACAGCATTTCAGATTTCTGCATTTGGGCAGTGGAGCCAAACCCCTGATGTCCACTGGCAGTGGTGGGAACGAGACACCCCACCCACCCCAACACCTGAAGATTCTTTGACTTTGGTCTCTTGATCTTCAAGATGAATCTCATCCATCATGAAGGATTAGGTCACCTAAACCTGGGCATGCATTTGAGGAGTCCTAAGGCACCTTGCCCAGCTTCCAGATGCTGATCCAGAAATTTGTAGGTCTCCTACAGGGTTCCATGAAAAAGCTCTAGGAAAATGTCTTGGATACCCTAGGGTCTCTCAAAGGGCTCTATAGCCCTGTGCTTTGGCAGCTGCCTCCTGGACATCTGAGCAGATGCCTTCAGGCTCCACTGAAATTGGTTGTGGCTGAGGGTTGATCCACATAACTGCAGCACTGGGTTTGGGCAGTTCTTGGTAGAACTGCCCATCCCAGCACAAGCATGTGTGGAATATGACCCTATTTGCTCTTATTGTACAGAAGAACTCCCACTGTGAGGTTCTTGATGTAAGGTAGAGTGAAAATAGGCAGGGAACATATCCTGAAGGATCTCAGAGGCTGCTGCAAGGGTTGGGCTCCCAAGCTGAGAAGGAGATGGTGGAGTCCAGCTGTGGCAGGAGGTGTGCTGTGGGTCCCCAGGGCTCTCCTGTGTTTGCAATGCCCAGAAACAGCACTGCAAAACTTGGATTTAAAATATGCTGATCACACAGCAACTTGGGGCAGCTGTGCCGCAGTTTCTTACAGTAATTACTTGTCGTCTGTTCAGTATATGGAATTGGTTTGGAAGGGAATGACATGAAGTTCTGTCAGGTGACATTTAGGTCAGATATTAGAAAAAGTTTTTCACCCAGAGGGTGTTTGGGCACTGGAACAGGCTCCCCAGAGAGGTGGCCACAGCACCTCTGAGAGAGCTCAAGAAGTGTTTGAGCAACACTCTCAGGTATATGATGTGACTCTTGGGGTGTCCTATGCAGGGCCAGGAGCTGGACTACAATGATCCTTGTGGGTCCCTTCCTACTCAGCATAATTAGAGATTCTGCGCTCTTTTTACTCAGGTCTTGTGAAGCTGAGCAGGAGTTCAGCGCTTTGAGTTTTTGCTTTCCTTAAAACACAGTTTCAAATTTCTTTGGTAAGGGTTTGTAGCAAGATTCATTTCTTTCTGTCATTGCTGCCCTGAGGCTGCATTTTTAGCGTCCTTCGAAAGCTTCACACCCATGGCCATGGGCGAGCAGAAGAAAGTCGACGGCGGCTTGATTCTGCAGAGTTGCATGTTTAATCGTCTCCTCGTCTTCGAGGAGCTGGCTCAGGGCCGTGGAGGTTAACTGGGCGTGCTTGCCGAGCCAGCACTCGATTTTGTTAATGTCACCCAGTGCTTTGATGATTGTGACCCAAGGGACCAGAGTCGACGCAGCTATCCTCTTTGATTTTGGGCAGGTTACAATCGTGTCGTTACAATTTGGGTCCCGATTTACGATTTCTATTTGGCATGCCAGTTTAGCTGAATTTGTCCAATATAAGAGCTGCCATTTATCCGGGGTAAAGGTTACCAGCTTCCCTAGGGTGCAAGGCGCTCCCCGAATTCGAGTTGGGATTCCTGCCCGTGCTCAATCGCCGCACAGAAAAAACATTGCTTTTGGCAACTTCCTGGGAAGAGTGGACGACACAGACTCTCTAGGGGCTGTGAAGTTGCACCATGGGGATGAAGTATACCCTTTGTTTTTTGGTCTTATATAGAGAAAGGGCATCAGCTCTAAGTCAAGGCCTTCTTCATCCTCATGTGCTCCCTCTTTCGGCTCAGCATAATAGTGCACTAAGCTATGAAAATTTACACAAAACGCAGCTTGAGTGGACCCCCAGTAACTCTAATTCTTGGGGTTCACCGAGGCTCGTAGGGAGTCTGGCAGCCCACTCGTCCCAGGAGGTGGCCGGGTCTGGGTACCCACGGTGCATGTCTGCAAAGGGAAACTCGTTCCTTTGCAGGGGAATCCTGATGAGACAAGTCGCCATCGGGTCTTCTGCTCGATCCATAGCGAGGCAGAGGCCGTCTTGCTTCAGGGTCTTCGCCAGCATTGTCCAGACATTGAGTTTTGGTTGCGGCACTAGCCAGCCACCGGTGGACACGAAGACCGTGGCGATCAGAATGACGGAGACGATCTTGGGCTGGGGGCTCATTTCTGATGGGTCTTCTACCATAAATCTAAAACAAAATAACAGAATATTAGTCGACAAAACTTAGTATTAGTTAAATTAAAAGGCTTGATGCTTCCCCACACCAGTCTCCGGGTGTGTTTTGTCTGGCTATTTATTGAAACAGGTAATTTAGGGAGAGGGTAGACTTGCTCTGCACAAGGGGAGGTGGGGTGGGGAGATCTAGAGTGCATAACTGATACAAGTATGATTCGGGGGGAGTTACGGTTTGTTGATTTGACTTCTTCTTTTTGCTCTTCGAACCGTAGAAAAGCAGCATGGTCCAGTCTGGTTTCACAAATTTTTCACAAATTTACAAAGTGGATTTGTTTGTTGTGTTTTTCTGGGGAGCATGGCTTCACCCACTTGGTGGGTACCCACTTGGGGCCAGAAGGGGTGGAGACACATGCATGGCATCTCCCCCAGGTGACAAGTGGGAAGGGCCCTTGGGGCTGCTGCGTTTCCGGGTCACGAGTTAGTACCGGTGGTTGCTCTTTTAATTCTGATCGTGCGTCATTCGAGAAGTGGCGAAACACGGGTGAGAGCAGCTCTTCAAAGGAATTATTAAGAAAATTGATGGTAAAAAGGGCTTTGCATAGTCACATTTGTGTGGTACTAATTTCATTCCCTCCCCGTTGGCGCTCTAAAGCTGATTTTACAGTTTGGTCGCTCTTTCTGTAATTGCTTGGCCCGTTGGAGAGTGTGGAATACGTGTGGTGTGTGATACTCCCCATTTGTCTAAAAAGTTTTTGAAATGGGTTGAAGTGTAGGCAGGTCCATTATTGGTCTTAATTGTTTTGGGGACTCCTAGAGTCGAGAAGGCTAGGAGAAAATTATGTGCACAATCTTTGGCTTTTTCATCTGCATGGGCTGAAGTGTAAATTGCCCCAGAAAAGGTGTCAATGGGGACATGCACGTACTTCTGTCGCCCAAACTCGGGGATGTGCGTAACATCTGATTGCCATAGTTGGCAACTTTTCTAGCCCCTTCGGGTTGATTCCTGAAAGGTGTGCTGGCATTTGGTCTTTCGAGCAGGTAGGACAGGTGGAAATGAATGCTCTAGCTTGGTCTCTGGTTAGGCGAAACATTCTGACAAGTGCTGAGCTGTTCTGATGATAAAATTGGTGGCTCAGCTTTACTTGTGAGAAGGTGTCAGGGGCCACTGGGGTGATGGCAGGGGTTGCTCAGCTACTGGCCCAGGCAGGTCTGAATGAAATCTTATATGCACGACAAAGTACGGTTGCTTCCGTTGAGAGAGAGCTTCGGTGAGCTCTAGAAGCAAGTTGAAAATTTTTAAATTTGAAATTTCTTTTAGCGCCGAATTTTCCGCTCTGAGCACGACTCCTGCTGCATATGCAGGGTCGGTTATAAGGTGGAAGGGTTCCGCAAATCTTTTGAATGCTCTGACCACGGCGGCTAGTTCAGCAACTTGAGGTGATCCGGAGATTACCTCGACGTCAGCCTCCCACCGCTGAGTCTTGGGGTTTCTCCAAATTATGACACACTTGGGAGAAGCTCCGGAGCCGTCCATGAAAACGGTCAGAGCTCCCCTTACAGGGGTTTTTGCTAGGTGTGTTTTTTGAATGAGTTTAAAATTTGTAGTAAATAATTTATGGTTTTTGTGGCCAGATTGGATTTTACCAGAATACCCCTCTAGAGCGTACTGCAGACTTCCACAAAATTTTAGAAGAAAGTTCAAATCGTCTGCCAAAAAGGGTAATTGAATCCAGGTGAAATCAAGACCTGCTAGAGCTCGCAACTGGGACCGTGGTTTTTTTTATAACTTTGCACAAAGCTCTTGTGGGGTCGTCAGTGTTTTACATAATTGGTGTGACAAAAAGACCTATTCTTTAACTAAGAAGGGGCTCTTTCAGGGTGGAGTGCCATTGGTATATCAAACCGTGAGTGTAGTTTTTCTCTCCCAGCACTATTAGCTGAAAGGGAAGTGATGGGTCGCATCTGTGTGCTTGTCTCGATGCAATGGCATGTTGAATTTTGTCGATGCAGCCGCAGGCTTCTGGTGTCAGGGACCAGGGGGAGTTGAGATCTTCTTTTCCCCTAAGTAGATTGAAGAGTGGTGCGAGCTCTTCAGAGGAGATCCCGAGCAGTGGACGGACCCAGTTTATAGATCCACAAAGTTGGTGGAGCTCACGCAGAGTTTTGGGGTTGTCCATGGTGGTGAGTTGCTGCGGGGTAACAGTGCGGTCTCTGATCACCAGCCCGAGGTACTTCACTGGGTCAGATCGCTGCACTTTATCAGGTCTGATGGTAAAACCTGCTTGTAGCAGTTCGTGAGAGATAAGAGAGAGTGTTACTGATACTTGCTCGTCTGTTTCTGCACAGATGAGGATGTCATCCATATAGTGCATGACAAGGGTGCCTGGGGAGTGGACTCTGACAGGGGTCAGTACTTTGTCGATGTACCACTGGCAGATGGTAGGGGAGTTTTTCATCCCTTGGGGAAGAACTGTCCAGTGGTAACATCACATGGGGGCCGCACAATTCTGTGATAGGACGGAAAAGGCGAAGCATGGTGCATCAGCTGGGTGGAGCGGGATGTGGAAGAAGCAGTCTTTGATGTCAATGACTGCTAACTTCCAGCCCCGGGGGAGCATCGTGGATGAAGACAAACCAGGTTGGAGAGATCCCATGTCCTCAATGACTGCGTTGATTTGGCGCAAGTCGTGGAGGAGCCTCCACTCGTCTTTGCCAGGTTTTTTGAGGACAAAGACGGGGGAGTTCCAAGGGCTGTGTGTAGGTGCTATGTGGCCCTTGGCTAATTGCTCCTCTACGAGGGACTCAAGCACAATTAACTTTTCCTCGGGGAGAGGCCACTGGTCCACTCACACGGGATCATTCGTCAGCCAATTTAATCGTGGGGTGACGCACTCTTCAGTGGCCCCCTCTAAAAATCCTGCCCTTGAGGTGGGATGTAAATTTGTGTCCCCCATTGGGACAGGGAAGCTCGCCCCCACAAATTAAATGGGATGTCCATGACATACGGACAGATTTGTGCTGGTATGCCTTCTTTATTAACAACGATAACTTCATCAGCGCTTCGATGCGCTGGCGATTGCCCCCCAACTCCACCAATTGGCAGGGTGGTACGCTGCAATGGCCAATGGCTTGGCCACGTGCTTTGGGACAAGATGGTGACGTCTGTGCCTGTGTCCATGAGCCCCCGTACTGACCTGGTAGTGTCCCGATTCTTCAGAGTGCACGTCATGTATGGTCTCGATGAATTTACCATTTCAGTCCACCAGGCATAGAGTGTGGATGAGGACTCGTGAGTCTTGTCAGATACGGTTTCAGTCAAGTCCGATAAAGTGACAGTTTCTGAAGCGTTATTTTTGTCTCAGCGTGCCGCTCCTCCGTGCTGACCAGTTAGTTTTTTTGTTGCTGCTCTGCCACTGGCACAGGGTTCCACACCGCTTGCGCTGGGAGGAGTGGTGGCGCTGGTATTGGTAGTGAGGTGATGGTGGACGTCTGTTGGATTGGCTGTGGCGGTGGCATTGCGGCTGGCGGGAACTGCCCTATAGGTGAGGAACTCATACCAGGAGTGTTAGCAGTTGGGTGTGGTGCTGGACAATTTCGCGCATAGTGATCTTGGTTGCCCACATCTGAGACACGAAAAGGGTTGGCTGTTGGGTCTTTGTAGTGCTGTAGGTTTGGGTGTGTTGGTTTGGGTAAGGGAGAAGGCTTTAGGGATTGCTTGGGCTTGGGTATCTGGGTCAGGATCTATGGGGGTTTTCATACAGGCTTCAGTTAACAAGGATAAATTAATAGAGGGTGTCTGGGGGGAGGGCATTAATAATCTGTTTGCGTATGGGGTTAGCGTTTAGGGAGGCTGTACTGATTATGACTTCTTGTTGGGTTTCTGTATTTTTGAATTGACATTTGACTGTGGCTGTAAGTCTGTCTCTGAAATCTACAAACAATTCGTCTGACCTTTGTTTTATATACATATAAGGTAATTGGGCTTCTGGTCAAATAGGGATGGCTTTGAGGGCTTGGTGTGCCACGGTCGTTAAATCTAATAGAACTGGTGAGGAAATGGCAGCTACCTGATCGATTGGTTTGATCCACTCCCCTGTTCCACACAAACAATTGAGCATCAGATGTTGGCGATCCAGGTCTTCCCTATACATTCCAATTAGGGTTTGGACCCTCCTTCTCCAAGCAGCTTCCCACATCTTTTGCTGAGCTCCTGTCAATAGGCAGGAGATAAGAGATTTAATGTCATGGGGGAATTTTGTCTCTGACTGTAACATTGATTGGAGAAGGGATTGAAAGTATGTGGAATCCCTCCCATAATCTTTGGCCGCTTTACATAACTTTTCTTTAACTCTCAGTGGAACTGGCTGCCACACAATGGTGTCAGGGTGATTGGGGCGGCCCCGCTGCGGTGCGGGGCTGGGTGTTTCTTGCCTCCGGCAGGCTGGTGTGGCAAACATGCTTTCTTGTCTCTCTTCAGTGCTGTTTTGGGGATCGCCAAAATGGTGGCTGGAAGTTGACGAGTCGTGGGAAACAGAGCATGGGAACTTAGGGGTGGGACTTTCCCATGCTGTTTCCCCACCCTGTGATGTAACTTGGGCGGGACACGACAGCCCTGGAAGAGGGGGAGGGTGGGGCGGAGCTGCAGTAACAGAAGTGGATAGGGCAGGAAAGGGAGAGGGCTTCTGGGAAGAAGAGAGGGGGGGTGTTCCCATGTTGGCGGGCTCAAGGGCGCCATTTTGTGGGCTACTAGGGACTGTGCTGGAACCGCCGTTTTGATTTTTTTTTGTGCCACGAGGCGTGCGCCATCTTTGTCATTTTCGGTATTGAGGGAGTTATGAGGAACAGAGGATAGGGAAAGAGGGCTCAGGGTAAGAGTTTGAGCAGGGTAGCTAATCCCACTCGAACAGAGGGAAGAAGGGAGAGGAGAGGTGCCCTGGAGCTGGAGGCAACCAGGCACTATTGAGTGGGCTGCACTGTTTCCCTCACTTCTGAAAGGATTGTTAGGAGAAGGCGAGTAGGGGTAAGGGCAGTCTGAGGGAGAACACTGGGGAACTAAAATATTAGAAATTGGAGGGCAAGGTACAGGGTTTGACTTAGGAGAAGGTGATGGACATGGTTTCGGGGATGAGGAAGGAACAGCTTTACTAATAAATTTGTAAACTTGGGCATGCAGGGCGAAAACTTTGACGGCTGTCTTGTCTCCTGCCCTGCCTGCAGCTAATAAAAGCTTTCCAACTTCGTTCCAAAAGTCTAAGTCAAACGTTAAATCAGGGGAAGCTGGAGGGTAATGCACAAAAACCCAACAAACAAAACTCTTAAGCAAAGATGGGGGAAACAAAACCTTATTTTGGACAAAAAGCTGTGATAAATCAAAATACATTTCTTCTTGGGCAGCCAGGGATTTGGAGCTGCTGCAACCCATTTTAAGCGGGGCAAAATCCCTGGGTACTCTAACTGCTCTTGCGGTCTCGCGAAAGGGAAAGCTTAAAAGGCGCTCGGAGACTGGCAAGCTTTTGCTACCCCTCCCGGCAACTAAAAGCTACTTGAGGAAACACTCTGAGAGACCGGCAAGGGGAACACACACTGTCCCTAGCCCTCCCCACGACTGCTTACCAATAAGCTCGACACTCACTCCTTCGTCGATGCCAGTGCCAGGCAACGGAAGCACAAGTAGATGCAAGTATCTTTGGTCGACAGCTGGGACTGCTCTGTCAGTCTCTCCAGGCTTCCCCAGGAGCTCTGCACCCCCCTGGTGCGAGCTACACTGCAGGGAAGGAGTTTGTAAAATCCCAGTGAGCTCAGGCACTCGGACAGTGACCCAATCTCGATCCGAGTCACGGCACCAGATGTCATTTCGCTCGGTTCCGGATCGAGCTGCAGCACAGCAGAGTACTGAGCTAGCGGATGGGTGATCCCGGCAGTGGGGCTTGCAGGTGAAGGGGACTGAGTCCCCAGGAAACAGAAGCGACCGAAGACCAATGCAGAGAGAAGAAATGCAGGCCTCCAAGGCTATGGTCCAGAGAGTTTATTGAGGAAAGAATCGAAGGAGCGGGAAGCAGGAGGCGGGATGGAGCGAGGGGGTCGGAGCGGGGAAGGATCGGAGGCTCAGAAGCCCCGAACAACTGCGTGCAACGGCTTAAAAGGGGAAGCAGAAAGGGGAGGGGTTGACACCAAAGAACCAATGAGGAACGACCAGGGATGGGATTGACATTTGTGGTAGGGAGTAAGGTACATGAGGGGGAGGGTACAAATTTTGAAAAGCCTATGAGGAGAGACTGAAGCAGACAAAGGAGAACCTTCTATTATGATAACTATATAAGGGTGGGGGCAGGGGAGATGTGCGTGGCCAATGGGCCGACTGCCTGATGCATAATGATGTTCTCTGCCGCAAGGTGGTCTGGGCATGACTTGTATGTTTCCCTAACCTAAGTGTCATCTTGCAGCAGTGCAGAACCTAAAGGCAGCTCTCCCCTGCTGCGGGGGGGAGGGCTGCCCCAGGAACCATCCTGGAACACGCAGGATGGTTTCTCCTTGGCCACGAGCGGTGGGACTGGTCAGACTGGGTCTTTGTGGAAGTGTCGCAGGTTTAGAAAGGCAGCTCTTCCATTCTAGGTTCCATGCGGTTTATTGGGATAATAAGGGAGGGAACTGGGGAGTGGGGGAGGGGAGAGGAGAGCCGAGGGCGGATATTTGCTCCATAGAGCCGAGAATCCAAGAGGCCCGGTTCCGGGTCCCGCTGGGCTTTTATTCGTGGGGTTAGGAGGCGGTCCTGGCTCACATCAGCCAGTCCGGAAGGGTCAAGGGGGAGGGATCAGGGAAAGGACACACGTTACAACATCATCTGATGCCCAAGACTCTTCCCTTTGGACTGCGGAGCCAGGCAGGCAGCTACCCACGTTTACTTGGGCCAGGGCCACCGCTACAAGCTGTGTCTGCAGAGGGTTTGCCTGTAGCTTTCCACTCCCAGTAAGAAAATGCTCACACATCATCTGGACCATCCTGATTGAATCGAAGTAGGATTATGGGGGCAGGACTCAAGAAATTATTCTGGAAACTGAATTCTCTGGGACCCGTAAATATGCTTTTAACAGCTGCAAAAGCAAAGCCACAGAGTGATCAGTGTTAAATTTACTACTCTTGGTGTAGCACCCATTCAGATTTGTGATTGTAGTTTCAGCGTTTCTGTTTAATAATTTTTCAAACCGCTGTTTTTGGGTGAGATACATATGAAGTTGCCACACTCAGCTGAGGAAACCTCTTCCCTGCTGTTGATAGGAGCTGCAGCTTGTGTGTCGATACACTGCAAAATGCAACACTGTGTCCTCTCTGAGGATGCCACAACCCACTAGGTGCACTCATGCAGAGGTGGATTCCCCTCTGCATCATCATGCACAGGTGAGATCATGGAGTGGTTTGCCTGCTCAGGATGGGAATGAAAGCTGTTTCACCAGTGCAGGTTTCCCTGTGGGACAGGCGGGGATGCAACACCCTGCACATCACTGGGGCATCAGGGCAGCCTTTTGGGAACAGGGTTTGAAGACTCAGCATCCTCCTCTGCACTTTTGTGTCACTCCCGGACCTGTGCCTGAGCCCTGAACCTTTCAAAATCTCCTGCAATTTTAGAGGTAATAAATAAGCTCAAGCATTTTACAGCTGAAATGATACTGTGAGAAATGTGGAGGTAACTATGTGTGTCCTGGCTGTCGGTGCTTTGCTGTAATTCTACCCAGGAGTACAAATGAGCTCGAAAAAGTCAACTTCAGCCTTTACAGAAACAGGTGTCTATGCTGCATCATCCATGTTTAAAGGCACCACTGCCTGAAGTGTGGCCCTAAGTTTAGTACCCATTAATATTTGAAAGTATTTCCATCCCCTTTTAAAGGTGCTCTGGTTTTCACAAGGTTTATGGTATTTAAAAAAAGAAAAAAAACAAAACCAAAAAACCACAAACAAACAAAAAAAGCCCCCCAACAACCACCAAAGCCCAAAAACCTAAAACCCAACAACTCTATTGTGTTTGCTCATGTTTAAGAAAATGTAGAAACAAGAAAACAGGATGAGAATAGCCACTCTGGAATACCTCAAGCCCTGCAAGGGCCACAGGAATGGGACCCCCTGAGACTTGCAGAAAGTGTGGGCATCATCCTCATCAGCCAGCAACACTCTGGTTTCACTTTTAGAGTTTGTGCTTAATTAAAAAAAAAAATTGAGACAATTTCTGTGTAAGAATATACCCTTTTCTCAATAAAGTTACCAAATCTGAAATTTTGAGTAATTTTTCCATCTTGTAAGACATTTCATATCATTTTCAAATAGCAGATGAAAACATTAGGTAAGGTGGAAAAAGAAGCCACTGTTTTTCTAGAAAATGTGTGAACAAAAATCTGTAAGCAAGGAAAAAGTGTAAATGAAAAGTTATTCCAGCTATCAATATATTATGTTTTTTCAGTATTTATTTGCAGTAATTTGTCTTTGTAGACTGTTCATTTGCCTGCACAGTTTCCCACACCTGCACAGGTTTAATAGATTTAAACTCAAGTAAGAAATTTCCTCAGTGGATTAAAATAAGCCAAGCCCGGCGCTGTGCCCAGAGCTCAGAGAAGGTGGGAAGCTCGTGTTGAACTGTAGGGGGTAATGTTGCTACACACACTCTGCCTGCCAGCTGCACAAGGTAGATAAAGCTATCGACTGCTTGGGTTGTTATGTGACACACTGGATCTGCGGGGAAAGAATAAAAACGTGATTATTCACAGAAACCGCCTCCCTCTGCCCTCACCATCACTCCTGTTCTTCAATCTCCGTGTCCGGTTCTGCTCGGTGGTCTTTGCCCAGAATCGTATGTGTATTTACAGTCTAGGGTCATGCATTTGTGTTTTGTCTCCTTTTGGTCCCTGTGGTTGGCCCTGCTTGGTGTCAAAACACCCACTGATGCAACGCTGGCACCAGATGGGGAGAGCTGGGCACGTCTGGGAAGGCAATCTGTAGGTTTGGTGGAGTAATGAGATGGTAATGCACACCTGCTGCAGTGATTGATCGTTTTTTTATTCTGGAAGGAGGTGTAAGAGGATTAAGAAGAAGGGAGGAGGTTAGATGGAGATGTTAGCCAAGGTGTGTTGGGGAAGTAACAGCCCTTTCCACCTGTGGTCAAGTGAGTGAAGTCTTCCCTCCTTGCACAGATCCCATTCCAATCTCAGACTGCCAGAAAAGCATGGCATGCAGGGGAAAAGGCTCTCTGGGTCAACTGCTCATCAAACAATCCCTTTCACAAAGTTGAGTCATGAACTGCATTTTGCTTATGCACAGGTGAAAATATTAGTTTGAGGTGATGGTAACATTAGCATCTGGATTTTGTGCTCAACTACTTGGAGCCAAGAGAAATGAATCCAAGTGGGAACCAAATTGAGTGGTTTGGCATTTGGTCCCCCATCTTTGGCTTGGTTTTGTGTCCCGAAAATAAAAAGGTGAGCTGGGTTATCATTCTGCTTTTTCATTTTGATGCACCCGGCTTTGGTGATGCCATTTTTATCAGGCACACATGGATAGCAATGAACATCTTCATTCAGGCTGCTCATGGTGTAATGTAACACATACTCCACATACAAGGACCAAAGATATTTTTTTTTCCCTTAAGACATTTGTTGTGATTTAATCTCTGCTGGCAGTTGGGTTTGCTCACACTCTCACCCTCCTCTTGCATGATTTTCAGAAGAAAAACAAAATAAAACCCGTGGGTTGACATGAGAACAGTTTAATAATTGAAACAAAATAAGATACAATATTATCAAAATAAGAACAGTAATAATAGTAATTGTAACGGAAAGGGGAGACAGACAGTGAGAGAGGAATAAACCCCAAGACAAACAAGAAAAGTATAACACAATTTTCACCCCTCACTGCCTGATGCTCATCCTGTTCCACAGCAGCAGCTAGTGGCTCCTGGCCAACCTCCCCAGCTTACACACTGGGCATGAGGATCTATGGTATGGAATATGTCTTTGTCCAGCTGGGGTGAGCTGTCCTAGCTTTGCTCTCTCCTGGCTTCTGTCAGAGTATGGGAAACAGAAAAGTCCTTGACTTGGGGTAAGCACTACTTAGCATCAGTTAAAACATCAGTGTGTTATCAACATTATTTTCACATTAAATTCAAAATACAGATTTGTACCATGCATTAGGAAGGAAATTAGCTCTATCCCAGCCAAAACCAGGTCAACACCTGATCTGAGCTCAGAGGTGCAGTGTTTGTTACTCTGCATCAGTTTCAGCTGCCTGTGCCTGGTGAGCCAATACCTCTGTGGGAGAGTTTAATGGGATAAAGAGTGGTTTGCTGTAGGGGCAGCACTGCTCCTCTGAGCCTTCAGGCATCCAGAGGGAGTTGTCTGACACACCTGACAGCCTCCATCACAAGCTGAGGTGATTGCCAAGCGCAGTTAGGTGTCCATATCACCAGGTCCCTGTGTGCACACTCTCGATCAGAGTTATGGTTTGTTCTCTCAAGAATGACAAGGGCTGCTGCAGCCCCTAATTGAGTTCTGCTTTGCCCTAATCCTCGTGCTGTCAGGGCTGTGAGATCAGGCATGGACAGTGTCCTTCCCCACACAGCCAGAGCTGAGTGCACTCTCAGCATTCCCAGTCCCACATGGAGCCTGGGTAGTGTGAGTGGAGATTTTCTTCATGTCAGTATGAATATATTTGTGTTATGAGCCAGTGTTGCATCCTTGCCTGGCTGGTTGCATGATGAATGACTCTTCTGGGGTTATTCCAAGGTGATACCAGGCAGGGAACTGGGAGGATTGCTAGTTCTGGGTGCAAATGCTGGAGATGAGCAGAATTAATGGAGTGCTACATCCTGCATGTGTCAGGGGAGAGGTGGGAGCAGCAACAGGCTTATTGTGCCTTTCAGTTCTGAACAGAGGCTGTATCAATCTCCCCAAGCCTGAAACAACTCATAAACTATTTTTTAGGGATTTTCAGGAAGCATCTTCCATTAAAAGTGTCTTTCTGGGAAAGAAATCTATCAATCTCTGCTAGGGTTTCTCTCTTCTTCTGTGATACGGGTTCCTGACTGGGGAGGGGCAGGCTGGAAGGTGGCTGAAGACTTTTTTGTAAATTTTCCATCAGTTTGCAGGCTGGATGTTTCTCCTCATGGCTTTGTGAAGAGGAGGAAAGCCCTAGCTTCTGCAGAATCTCAGTGGGATATGAGTCTTGCTGTCTTCTGTGTCAGGCTTTGAATTGTAAAATGAACAAATGGGTGAAAACTACAAATGCTTTCATTCAGAAACAGCCTGTGTTTTCTTTGCATGGGCATAGATGACTTCACCAGGGAGTGATGTTTTATCCTTACAGATCTCGTGCCCCTGCATGCACATCCCATCCTATCCTTGCAAAAAGCCTTTTCTTCCCTTACTTATCCACTGAAGAAAATCTTACGCAGAGGCTACCACAGTGATGAAATCTCTCTAACCACAGTAACAGATTTTTTTCTTTCTGAGAGCTCCTCTTCCCAAAGGATCTGCAGTGAATGCAAGGAAACTTGGCAAGAATTGGGTTTTCACTGCTTTTTTTTTTTTTTTTTTTTTTTTTTAAACTCAGCGTCTGCCACATTGAGGCTCTCAGGTCTGATCACAGCACAACTAATGCAGGAAAAATAAAGCTGCTCCCAAGACAGACTGACTGACAGACTTGTCATGATGATAGTACACATATTTGAAGTATTATGGCTGCATTCTTGAAAACCATAGCTCGGGGAAGCTGTTTCCTTGAGAGCGTGTGGTAAAAATAACACCTGCTTTGCAGACAGTGGATTTGACAGCTGTGAAGATACAGTGTAGGCATCCCCAAAAGCTGCATACATTTTTTGCTTTGTACACCAAAAAATAATAAGATTTGTTATGGAAAAAAGGCAGGATGGGATGTGAATTGCTACATACAAGGAGAAGAGTTTGGTGGGGGATTATGGCTCTGTGGAACTAATACAAAAACCATCAGCCATGCCTCTCATATGCAGGTGCATCAATTATTTCTCATGTGGTGCACGGGTTCAGCAACCCATCACCTGTGCTGCTCACTAGGGCTGCTTGGCAAGACCCAAAGTCACGTTGCAAGATTCTGGTTCTTTGAACCTGAAGCATTTAATTTTCCTTTGTGGAGATGTTTTTGCTGAATCCCAGCACAGGCTGCAGACAGAGTTCTGCCTGGGTTTGTGGTGAAAACCTCCCTTTGTGAGAAGGTGCCAGAAGAGGCAACATTGCTTTAGAAGGGTCAGAGATGCCTGGGAAGTGAAGGTATCATTCTTCCATTGCTTTTAGAGAGGAGGCATAGGTGGGTCTTTGATCCAGAGTACTTAAAGTGTAGAAGAAACCAGTTGCTGAACTGGAATCCACATGATTATCACATTGACTGCAGGAAATGGTGGTGATGGTTCTCACTCCTCAGAAAACCACCAGGCTATGAACCCTTCCTTAATTAGTTTGACTTGGTGGCTGATCACCTTTCACATGACAAAAAAAGTGTTCTGTGGCTCATTGGTAATTGTCCGCAACTTAAAGCCACTGGTTCTGGTTTCGTACCTCCTGAGGAATTCCTTCCTTTAAAGGCATTTATGCACTGTGATCAAACCAATTTTTGATCTTTTTGATGAAGTCAAGCAGATGGAGCTTCTCAGTTTTTGTACTTGTTAGACATCTTTTTCACTTCTCAGATCTTTCTGTGGTTTCTTACTGAAATCTCTCCCATTGTTAAACATCTGTTCTAAAAAGTTGCCAGTTGGAACTGCATTCAATAATTTATTTTCTCTACCTAATCTTGCCCGTGGTATACCTATACAGGTAAAAATTACCTTTCTGGTGTTTTATTACGACATTGTCCCATATTTTTGTGAGTAACTTTTCCACATTGTTTAAGAAAAGATATTGTTGAACAATTTATTCATTGCAGGTTGCAGTTTTACAGATACAATCCCCTTGTCTTACAGTTGTGTTCCAGTCTTTATGCCTTTATTTTTATTTGTTTGTATTTATATAAAGCAGGTTTTTTATAAGTAGATACACCTTGCCAAGAAATCCTGACACCTCCACATGTTATTAGAAGTGCAGCTGCTCTTGCATTCCTCCCTGATTTCCCAGCAGCAGCCACCCTTCGTATCTCTCCTGAGTATGAACTGATCATTTGAATTTATGAGCTGAAAGATGCTGTCAACAATCAAGATTCCTACATAGAGAACAGTTCTTTCTTAAATTACTTTGATAGACTTCTTTGGTGGGCTAACAAGTTTAGCTGACACAAGTCAATTGAATGCACTGCAGTTATGCTTTTTAAAGGGTTTTCAACCTATGGTGTGATCTAACTTCGTTGCATAAAAATGGCACAGCACATTAAATGTATTAAAAACTCTCTGGCTAATCTAAGAAAAAAGTAAATTAATATTAAATTTCTATTTTTATTTAGGCATTATTAGACAATTTTTCTTTTCAGGAATAATTTATTTGCCCACGAGATAGCTATATTTAGGATTATAGGTCTGTCATAAATTAAGGGGAAAATAAGAGTGATTGGTGAAAAGCATCCAGATGATGCAGTGATTGTTGGCATGAGGATGGAGCAGACATATCATTTATACAGCATGACTTTACTCAATAGCTTGACCATAATTAAGAAGATATTCTAAGGCAGTAAAAGTAATCTCATAAATTTAGGATTAAGGAATGCATATCATGGCATCAATATGAGGGACAATCCTGGAAAAGACAGGTTCCCATAAACACAAGAGAACAGCTGAAGTCTTCAGTGAATCAGTAGGCAGTGTAAATGTTTCAGGTGTGACACAGAAAGAATTTAGGTCTCTGAGTACAAAACTGCATTTCTGACTGCCCTTCTCAGCATTTCGGTGAACAACAGTTTGGTAACTTCTGAAGTTCTTTACTTTTTGTCTTAAAAGAAAGAACTGTTCTAATGTGAAAACAGGAGAACAAATGTGTCAAGCAAAACATCCCCCAGCCTGTATTTCATCTCCAGCAGAGATACTTCCCAGTGACAATTCCCCAAAGTACTCCCAGCTTTGCAGTGATCTGTGATTTGGGACCTTCCCAAGCCATGGTTGTCTTTGTGTCAAAATGTCCTGTACAGAGTTGTTCTGTCATGCTTGTGTCTGCTTTGGAAACTTCTGGTGACTACCACATCCTGTGGCCAGGCACAGCTTAGTGACTTGCTGCACAAATAACAACCTCCCTAAATAACAGCCTGCTGCCTGCTGGTTTTGTTCAACCAGTCGTGGTTCTTGCACGGGAGGAGCTGTTCTGGCTCTGTGCTCTCACGCAGACCTGTGTGTTCTCTCTTGCCTGGCATCTTCTGCAATCCTGGTGTTGGGATTCATCACATCATGGAATTGCTTGGGTTGGAAGGGACCTTAAACATGACCTGATACTCATGCCATGCCATGGGCAGAGACACCGTCCACTGGACCAGGTTGCTCAGAGTCCCATTCAACCTGGCCTTGAGCACTTCCAGAGCCGAGGAGAGTCATTAAAGAGTGAAGGCAATGCTACACATAAACTGCACTTACTCTCCAAGATGCCCACAGAGAAGTGATTCTGTGAGAGTTTGTGCTTAGTATGGCCAACAAGGCATTGGGATGGGTGCTGGGAACATCTCCAAGAGCAGTAAGGGTGGTTTTGCTGTGAGAACCACGGCGTGAAAGAAGGGCAAAGATGGCATTTGCAATCAGGCTGAGCATGAGCTTGAAGTGGACCCCAAGCAGGAACAAATGTTCCTAAGAAGGCCTTACAGAATGGCTTTCTGGTATCAAGAGTTCAATCAAGGATTTCATTTCTCTGGGATGTCCTTTGAGCACAATTGACTGATGCCAACAGCTTCTTCTCAAGCATGCATGGGAAACAAGCAAACAGCTCTGCTGCTGTATTAGTTCTGGTCATTGTTCTCCGTCCCCACCTGCCCACTGGATAAGCCAGCAGGGTCTGTGTGGATTTGAAGTGACAATAAATAATGCTGGTGGACTATATTTTTCTTTCAAGGCAGATTTAACCTTCTGGCTACTTCTTGAGGCAGACCACTGCAGTATTTATGTAGCTTTGATGTATAAACTTGATTGTTACAAATAGGGCAGCAAGAAGCATGTTCAGAGCTCTTGTTTTGGTTGACAGCAGTACAGCACCGCTCCATCAGCAGCTACTGCAATTTTGCTGCAATAATGACATGCCAGATAAAATTCAAAGGAAGCTGAAACTTGGACTTCCATGGAAATTATTGCTAAGCTAAATCTGTGGGCAGCCCTCTGACTTTCCTTTATTTCAAGCATTAATAAAACAAACTGTTATTTATTTTAAGCAATAAATTACATTTTCAAGAGAAATTTTGTCCATAAATGTGATTTGATGTAAATCTGAGCTAGCAAGTACCCTTCTCAAACGAGTGGCATGAACTTCCTTGGGCATCTTGAAACATCCAGAAAAGGCAGGTGTGATGTGATGTGAGTTGCCTGGGCTGACAGCAGATGTAGACAAGAAACAAACTTTGCATGGTGAGCTGTCACACTGTGGCCTGCAGCAGCTGAGCTGACCCTGGGCTGTCTCCTGCCTCACTGTGACTGGTGGCTCAGGGTGTTTTTTCTTCACTCAGGTCATTCATAAGCCTTTCTATTTGTTGAGGAATATTTTTCAAACCTGCTCTTTCATACTTCCCTGAGTCAATGTCCAATGCTTTGGTTTAGGATGGTTTTGCTCTTCAGAGCAAGGAAATCCCTCCCTGCTTCAGCAGAGGAGTCTCAGGCTGGCACCAAGGAAGACCTTGTGCTTCCTCCAGCTCCATAGACATGGCTTTGGTGTTATTGGCCTGAAGTGAGAAACCTAAAAGATCCCCACAGCCCTAAAAGCAGACAGGCATTTACTACCTTGGGAGGGCATATCCAGGTGGGTCTTGGCTTTCTGCATGGATGTGAGGAGGTTCCAAGGAGATCAGATCCCTTGGGGACCATCCAAAGAGCCAGGAACACTGTTGGTTTACAAAGTCCAGGCCAGCAGTGATGACCAAGATATTTGGCAGAACCCAACCACCAGCCCAGGTGCTCTGCACACCAAATAACAAATTAAATGAAGGAGCTATTTGAAATAAACCTTCCCAGAGCTGCCTTCTCCTCTCCCTGGGGGCTGTTCAGGCCAGGGCACACAGATGGGGCAGGGAGATGGCTGCACTGGCTGGTGTCACATTGAGTCTTTCATGGACAGACAGGTATTTCCACAACCCCACTGAGGCTGGAAGGAGATGGGTGTTGCCTCTGTGACTCCTTTTGGGGAGAGGGAGCAGCTTGGTGAGCAGTGAGGCTGGGTTTTGATGAACTAATACTGTGACTAAGTGAATCCATCACAAGTTTCCTTGGCTGATGAAGTTAACTTGTAATGAAATGAACTCCTGATTAGATTTTGTTGGGAGCCAGAAGGAGTGTGATTTGTAGGGTGCATTTTAAAACCACTGTGCAAGGAATTGTGGGCAGGAATCCTGATCTTGTTTTAAACCCTTAATTCTTCGTTCTCTCCCTTGAAAACATGTCCTAAGAGCTGCACAGTGGATTGATTAACAGGCCAACACTCCAGTTTTATGTGGTGATGGTGGAAAAGATAGCACTGGGTTGGGTTCCCAGCTGCTTCATGCAGGAGGAAACAGCATCAGCACAGAGGTCTTCAGGCACACCCTACCTGTCAGGCAGAGCCATGTGCCTGTAAATCCCATCTGATATGTAACATATTGCAGCACCAGGAAAAAGAAATGACAGAATGGCCAAAGTGTGAAAAAGTGAGGGACACAAACATCCAGCAGCTCTGAGTGCATGGGAGGACAGACCTCAGGGAGCACGGGAGCAGAGCCCAGCTGCAGCACTGAAACCTGATGCAAAAGCTAATCAGTCAATAACTTTGCTCCCCCAACATTTGGCACACTGGAGTGCAGACAAGGGCCAAGGCAGAGCTTTCCTGCCCCAGCCCCACACCATCCTCTGCTGCTTCCCCTGCCCACACCAGAGCAGCAGAGCTGCTTGGCATCTCTCCAGCAAGCCCTGCCGCTTGAAGTTTGGCTGCATCCCAGCAGGACAGACATCCCAGCAGCTGCATAAGAATGAGGGCTGGACTGAGATTTGAGCTGTGCCCTTCTCCCAGATGATGGATGGGGACTGTCACTGTCTCTGTTGATAGCAGCCCCCAGTTGCTGTTGGACACAAACTGTTTTGTAAATCTGATCATGTTTACACTAGCAGTGTTTGATGAGCCTCGTCAGGTTGCAATGCAAATGTTTCTGCATCAGCTGCTCCCAGAAGAGGGATGTGGTGGAGAGGCCATGAGCACCCAGGAAACACATGCTGCAAACAAATTTCAGCTCACACACGTGCTTCAGAAAGGAGCCAAGAAACATAATTTTGTCAGGAAATAGATAAAGAAACTTTAAGATTTTGGCAAGAAACTTATACAACCAGAATATCTTGGCAAATATAATAATATAGGCTTCAAACTAGGCAGTGTTTCTCCTGGTTCTGTTATGAAAGTAGCACCTCACTTAGGAAAGGGAACCAGCCAGCTGACATGAGATTTTGTCTGAGCTCCTTCCCCACTCGCTTGTTGCTCATGAAGCAAAGAGCCTGTGCTACCTGTTGCACAGGTATGGTTATCCTGCTCTGTGTAGCTGTTGCATAGACACCTCTTCTTAGGGTGTGAGGTGTGGGTGAGGGTGGTGAGGGGGGATTGTTCTGGCACAGTTTCTCTCCACTGTCCCAGGGCTGAGGGTGCAGAGGGGCAGAGCACTGGCTGTGCCCTCCACCCTGACCACACCTCCAGCGACTTCCAGCAGAGTCTCTTCTCCAGCTCACTGCGGTCACAAAAGCCAGATAAACTTTCAAGAGTAGATATTACCTTGACCACCATGAGAAACTCCAAGCCTGTTGCATAAAATTCTGAATTGTACTTTGTTTAAAGCTTTGTTGAAAGCACAACAACACAGTTTTCGCAGTGGCAAAGCCCCAGCCAGTGTTTGAAGCCTAACTTCAGATGTAGACTTCAGATGTACTTCAGATGTAGGCACTTCTTCCCCTGAGACCAGACCAGATCCTTTTGTCTAAATCATACAATAAAACCAAGCAAATGGTAATGCTTGGTAAGTTTGAACCAGGTTCATGGCATTAAATAATGGGAGGAAATCCTGAGGATACAATGCTTCATCCATGCAGACTGTGCTCTTTGATGGTAGTAATCACATCAAACTATCTCCCTGAGCTGGACCCCAAACTTTTCTGGGAAAAGGAGAAAATGGTAAGTCAAAGTTTCTTTGCTGTATTCCAGTCAGAGGCGAGGTGGATGCCCACCAGCCATAGGGTAGATCTTGGTCTCCCTCTAGTGCTGGACCTACCAACAGCAATGGAAAACCCAGTTCCTGCTTTCTAATTCCATCCTTCAGCTCCACCCCTGGCCTCATGCCATGGTGGCACAGGATGGCTCAAACCATCAGCACAGCCAAGGTCTCCTCATAAAAATACTCTTTGGCATCTTTCCGCTCCACACTGGTGTGTAGAATTCCCGGTGCCTGGCTCATGGGATAGCCCTCATCACTGAGCCTCCTCTCAATGCATTCTGGTCAAAACCAGGCTAGTATTTCATACCCAGACTGCTGGATCATGCAGGAGCAAGAGACATGGGCTCCTGCCTTTCATTGCTGCAGGGATTTCCTGAAAGAAACTCATCATTGCAGTCCTCCAGTGCTTGTCACCTCCAGAAAGGCAGAGATAAGCATGACACACAGGAGCTGTGTGGCCCCTGGGGACATATCCCACCACCAGTGTAAGTGCTCTCCAGGAGCATCCACCTCTGAATGCTGGAGAAGCTGAAGGTCTCAGAGCAGCTCTTCAGAAGTCACTTGAGTCACTTGTGGAGTGGCACTGTGTCCTGTGGGAGTTACATGGGGCAGCCTGGAAATCTCAGAGTGCCCACAACCTCATGAAGCAACTCAGAGCACACTGACCTCTGTGACATCCATAAGGGTGCACATGAAGATTTTGGGCCACAGGCAGGACAATTCCATTGGTAACTATGAGCCGGATGTGCAAGGACTCCATGGGCCTGGTGACACCAACCATTCTGAATTGAATGATCATAAACCTCCTGAATTTCACAGCAAGGTCTTCCCATTCTGTCACTTTTCAGTGACATTGTCACTTGTAGAGCTTCTCATTTTCAATTCAGAGCTTTGTTGCAGAACATGATTAAAATTAGGAAGTTTCTGAAAGTCATGCTCTTGAGAGGAGCAAGCAAGGGGGAAAATGCCCTGAGCAATCTGTCAACGTGATCTGGAGAGCCAGTTGGGAAAATAAATGAATAACGTTGTTTAGTTATATGAGACTTATTTGCAGCCTTTTTTTCCCTTTTCTGTATATACCTTTTAATTTTTAATGCTTTTGCCTAAAGATTTTCGTAGCAGAAAAGTGTCAGCAAGGTTGGTAGAAATAATTGGATGCCTGTGGAGGTGCAAAGGCCTGAGGTGATCACCTTAGAGCTCCAGTCTCCAGCAGTCAATGTGGCGCAGCTCCATGAAGGGGATGACGCGCACTCCTGGAGCTCTGACGAGGACGAAGTATAGGCCGCTGCCCTCCTCCCCCAGAAAGTTTTCTGTTCTTTCTATTGGTTAAAAGTTTGGTTACCCCACCCCTGTTACTGCCTTGGTTGCCACCCTTACCTGGAATGTTCTGTTTCCCTCGCTCCCCCATTGGTTGTTGTATTGCCCTGCCCTTGTTGTGTATGATTTGCTCCCCCACTTGTCCCTCAATAATGCACCGGAGCCCGTTGGCTCCTCCCCTGCGGTTCCTCCCAGAGAAACCCCGTACCCCTGTATAAAACCCGCTGCCCTCTTTATTCTTGGCCCTTGGTGCCTTGTGCTTCCTAAGTGCCAGAGGGTTCTCCAACGTCCCTGCTGCTGCTTCATCCCCAGTAAAGTGGACCTTGGAGACCTTCCTCTCTCTCACCTTCTTTACTCTCGGCGGCTCGACCCTTCCAGTGACTCTCCTTGGTATTTGCGTGTCACTCCTCACTCCGGGGCGGCACAACCCGAGGTGGTGGAGCAAGCCGGCAGGTGGTAGGAGAAGCAGGCTGGGAAAAGCCCTAGCTCCTACAACAGAGAGTCATGTAATGGCGGCGAGTCACGCAAAAATGGCGTCGACCGCATGGCCTCCTCACCCCCCATTTCTCCTTCCCACTATCCCCCACTTCCCGCTTCTTTTTCGGCTTTCCCGCCGAGTTACCCCCCCTAACCCCTCCCACTGGGCAGTGACTCAATCAATCAGCGGGCCCCTCCCTCCCCTCAGACCCTCCGCCCCCACGCCCAACCCCTTCATCCCAACCCCTTCCACTTCCCCGTTCCCACCCAGGCCACACCTCTTCCTTGACTCCTCCCTGGGTCCTCTATTGGCTACCCCTCCGCTTTTCCCACCCCTTCCAAACCCCTCCCTGGAGGTGGGACTTCCTGGTCCCCATGGCCCCTCTTCCGGTTCCCACCGCGAGGACGCCACGTTGGGTGGCCCTTCTGGTTTTGACTGGAAGGAAGCCATTTTGGATCCGCCTTCCGGCCTGGACCGGAGGTGTGCCATCTTGGATGGCCCTCCCGGCTCTGACCGGAAGGAAGCCATCTTGGGTGGCCCCTCCGATCTTGACCGGAAGGGTGCCATCTTGGATCCACAACCGGAAGTCCTCCAGGACTCCTTCGTAGCACCGGTTCAAGTTTCATGGGTGGGCCACAACCCACGATGGGAGCCTTTTGATCGCACCGCTCTCAAAGATTTAACAAAAACACGAAAAGAGTTTGGGCGTGACTCGAGTTATTTCCGGTCCGTCCTGCATGCCACGTTAACAGGTGTGCCCTTAGTCCCCACGGACATCAAATTGATCATGTCCTGCCTGCTCTCTCCCATTGAGTACCAGGAATGGGAAGATGAGTGAAAGGGACATGTGAGGGAACTAAGGAAAACTCTTCCAGGGAGCGCTGCGGGCAACAGCCTCTCATTTTATTTGCTTGTGGGTGAGGGGGATTTTACCAAACCCCATATCCAAGCCCGTGACATCCCCACGGATGTCCTCGCCTCATTGGCCGGTGCTGCTGAATGAGTGCTGCTTGGTATCCCTCCAGTGGATGCCCCCACCGTTCCCTACCTAGATATCTTCCAGGGACCTGACGAGTCTTTTGTGAGTTTTGTTGAAAAACTGAAACGAGCAATTGACCGTCAGGTCCCCGATGTTAACATCAGGAACCAGTTGTTGGTCGATGGTGCCATCACACGAGCTAATCGCGTGTGCAAAGAGATCGTCTTGGCACTTCCGCATGACCCCAGGCTGACCATCAGCCAGATGGTGAGCGCTTGCAGACGGCTCGCCACCGTCAAAGCTCTCAACACCACCTCAGAGCAGGCGCTCGCTGTCAACCGCACCTATGCCACCTGCAATAGGTGCGGCAGCAGAGGGCACTATGCGGCAGAACGTCCGACTCCAGTGGAAGACATCCCCATGTTGCTCCACTCCCCCACTGCCTCGGCCCGCGCCCAGCACCCTCCCCAATTTGTCCTATCTGACCCTGTCCCCCCCCTCCTCTTCCCCACCCTGTTGGCCAGGGAAACTGAAAGAGCAGTGTGAGATGCCGGCCTCACGCTGCCGACAGCAACCGGTCGGCCTGGACCCCACAGAATTCCATCCAGCGTGGGTCGAGCAAGACATCATGGTACCCGGCTCTGGACTTTTCCATCATCAACACAAAATGTAACCTTTCTGACACCTATGTGTCTGCTTGTGCAGGAAAGCCTTGCACCAGTCACTGCATTCAGCTAAGCGAGATGTCACCTCCTAGCAGTGGAGATGAAAGAAGAAAGGGCAGACGCCACCTTCATCACCATCTCGTCTCAGAAGACCCCATTGACGCAACTCCCTTTGAAGTCTGCAAAATCTGCAAAATCCAGCCGGAGTCTCTGTGCCAGCCATCCTGCACCCTTCCCCCTCTTCCCTATGGCCTTCCCTTCCCTCTCCCAGCCCTACCCCCACAAAATACTAACTTGAGTTTCAATTTGCTTTGTGTGTGTTTCCCCTACTTAGAGATGGCCTTCTCCTTGTGTCTCGTCAGCCAGGAAATTATCGTGCTCTTCATGTCGCCTGTCCACCTTTGGGTCGTGAGGCAGCCACAGTCAAATGTGTGGGTGGCTCTCGCCAAAGCTATGAGCCACGAGCAAATGTGCTTATCGACAGATGCGGTCCGAGATCCGCTGTCACCTGCTCTAGTGGGAGTCCCAAGCCCAATTAGCGAGTTCCCGCCCCTCCTTGTCCATTTCTGGAAAACGGTGAGTGCAATAAAATCAAATAAGTATACTTACGTTAAGGACCGCCAACAAATTTCCCTCTCGCTTCCCATTAGGAACCCGCTCCTGCTCTGGCAGCAGTGGCTCCCTAAAGAGAAGCAGATGGAAGAAGAGCCCCACGAGTTCCAGCTAATTGGCTTGCTGAAGGCTCATTCCTGCGTGCAATTTGACTTTACACCTGGTTATAGGCAGGATGAGCGAATCTATCAGGGGCTGAGACAGGGCAACCCAAATTATGTTGCAAACAATTGGTGCTCCCAAATTGCCCACGTAAAAGGGCCCTTGTCTCCTGATTGGTATTACCCCCACCCGATGGAGCTCCCCGAGGGAATGTTTCTAATCTGCGGTGAACGAGCCTGGGCTGGTATCCCCTCTCACCTTACAGGAGGTCCATGTACTTCTGGGTGCTTGACCCTTGCTACGCCCAGCATGACCCACCTTGCAGTGTGGGCCAACAATTTGGCCGTTAAAAATGACAATGTAGAACTGGATTGCAGCACCAATATTTATCATTGGAGCAAAGGCAAAAGAATCGTGGTCTCGGTGTTCCTGCCTTGGGTTGCTGCAGTCAAGGCTTTAGGGGAACTCGGGAACCTCTAATGTTGGGTTGCGAAGCAGGCCCGATTAATGTCTTGCGCCCTGGCAGATCTCCTGAAAGACGAGCAAATAACTTAGACAGGCGACCCTTCAAAATAGAGGGGCAATCGATTTTTTGCTCCTGGCTCATGGCCATGGCTGCCACCAATTTCACGGGCTCTGCTGCTTCAGTTTGTCCTCGAAAAGTGAGAGCGTCCATCAAAAGCTCCAAAGCATGCAAGCTCTCATCCACAACATCAAGTTTGAGAGCAACCGATGGTTTGAGGACACCAAGGCTGCGGTCCACCGGACCATCAGCGAGACAATCAAGACAGCCGGTGGATGGGCTCGCGAACTTCTGAAGGGCTTGGGCCTTCCTGAGTGGGGAGCAACCCTCTTAAAAGACTGTTTCATTATTTTGCTTCCTGCTAGTTTTGTTGCTGCTGCTCTTGCCATTACCAGGCACTTTTTAGTTAAACAATTTTTTGCTTTAATTAATAAAAAAGGGGGAGGTGGGGAGGTGCAAAGGCCTGAGGTGATCACCTTAGAGCCCCAGTCTCCAGCAGTCAATGTGGCGCAGCTCCATGAAGGGGATGACGCGCACTCCTGGAGCTCTGACGAGGACGAAGTATAGGCCGCTGCCCTCCTCCCCCAGAAAGTTTTCTGTTCTTTCTATTGGTTAAAAGTTTGGTTACCCCACCCCTGTTACAGCCCTGGTTGCCACCCTTACCTGGAATGTTCTGTTTCCCTCGCTCCCCCATTGGTTGTTGTATTGCCCTGCCCTTGTTGTGTATGATTTGCTCCCCCACTTGTCCCTCAGTAATGCACCGGAGCCCGTTGGCTCCTCCCCTGCGGTTCCTCCCAGAGAAACCCCGTACCCCTGTATGAAACCCGCTGCCCTCTTTATTCTTAGCCCTTGGTGCCTTGTGCTTCCTAAGTGCCAGAGGGTTCTCCAACGTCCCTGCTGCTGCTTCATCCCCAGTAAAGTGGACCTTGGAGACCTTCCTCTCTCTCACCTTCTTTACTCTCGGCGGCTCGACCCTTCCAGTGACTCTCCTTGGTATTTGCGTGTCACTCCTCACTCCGGGGCGGCACGACCCAAGGTGGTGGAGCAAGCCGGCAGGTGGTAGGAGAAGCAGGCTGGGAAAAGCCCTAGCTCCTACAACAGATGCCCACCTTGAAACAAGAGCTGAAGTGGATAAGATCTTGCATATAAACATTTTCAAGCCAGGAACATGAAGAATGCTGTAAAATTAGAAGAGATTGTGTTATTTGGAAAATGCATAAAATAAACAATGAAGTTTTGTGGCCTGGACCTGCTGTTCTCCTGCCTTACCATCATAATGACACTGATTTTTTAATGTCTTCCTTGCAGTCAAACTGCCAAATGAGAGAATATGTGAAAGTTAACAATTCTGTAATTCTCCTTCTTTTTTGTGTATTGAAATTATGAATGTTCAAACTCTAAGCATAGTTCTAAATAGACTTCAAGTACTAAATTTTTAAATCAAGTGTAGTGACAGGAATTGCTAAAGGCACTGACAGCAAAAATTCATAAACAGGTTCAAACTCCTCATTAACAAAATCAGTTACTCGAAGTAAGGACAGCACTCCAGATATATTTAAGGGCTTCATATTTATTAAATACTTCTCTTTGCCTGGTGATCTATCACATGTTTTCAAGAAAGGTTTCTTTCTGCTGAACAGAAGATGTGAAAAGGGGTGTTCAATACCCAGAATTATTTGTTGAGATGGTTCCCCTGTGGGCTGAAATATTAGCAGGGAAAGTGTGGTGTTTCAGGGAATCACACAGAGGATGCTGTCTTCAGTACCAAACAAGCTGCTTTAGCTGCAGTTATGCCAATAAACTGCTCATGGGTGTTTTTAAGGACTCTTTGATGGAGAAAACTGGAAGAAGAGTGTGATGTTTCACTCCAGGGTCCAGCTGTTGTCTGTCAGGGTGAACCCAAGGCGTTTCAAAACCCTTCATGACAAGGCACATTAAGCTCAGACCAAGAGAAAAAGGTGTTGAAAACCAAAAAGCTCTCAGGTGCAGACTGTATGTCAAACAAGAAATAAAGCAGCAACCTCCAGAGCTGACAGCCATGGCAACACTGCTGTCGTACACATTGAGATGCATGATGGATTGGAACATAGGTCATCTGAGTGTTAGCAAAATGTCTAGTGGCCTTGGGATGTGGTGTTAAGCCTGAGAAACCCCTCTAGCAACTGTCTTGTTGAAACACGGGATGTTTTTCCTTACACAGCTTTGGTTTTGAGAAGCTCCACATGAGCCCAGCTTTGATATTTTATTTAGAGTCACTCGTCTCAAAAGTATCTCAGCTTTATGTCATTGATTTGTTCTCTGTTCAGATCTCCTGGTACCTGGTGAAAGGCAAATGTGAGCCTGGCTCATTCCTTCATCTGGTACAGCCTTGTCAATCTTCAGAGCAACCTGGGAATAAAGATTGAGAAGAAACCAAGCAAGACCCTGGGGTGTCGATTCAGTTCCATTCGGAGCATGAGGGCTGGGGGAGAATTTTGGAATACAAATGCTGGAGGCTTCAATGTCACCTGTGGATAAAGTAACAGAAAAAGCCATGTGGCCACCTAACTGTTCATAACTACAGTACCACAGGAGGGGAAAAGAGTGAGTGAAGTCCCAGGTCTCATCCCCTGGGATATGGGCGAATTAGTGCTCATAAACAGGGGCTTGACCTTTGGATGCCATCAGCAGCCAACATGATTCTGTTGGGATCTCCTGCCAGGAAAAGCTGATATGACTGTGAATGAGCCCTGAGAGGCCGAGCAAAAGGAGTTTTTGATGTTCAGTGCTTACTCAGAGGCTGAATCACTGCTGTATAGGCTTACCAGGCTTCTGAGCTTCCTTGACTTCCTAAAAGCTATGTGAAACTTTCCCTCACACATTGATTTATTCACATACCTTTTCTCTTTCTCAGTTCATTGGAGAAATTAAAGAATAGGATGAACACATGACTAGGAGGACTGAACAGAAGGATGAAGCAGCTGAAAACCCCACCAGGACACGTCAGACGCGTTCTCTTAATGGCCAGATAATTAAAGGAGATGTGAGCTGCAAAATGAGCCTTTGTTTGATCAGAAGTTACAGTGTTTGCTTTTTGATCCTGATAAACTGTAAAGAAAAACAGTTTATGAAAAGAATGGAAAAATATCCCCTATTAACATCAAATAGGAGACCCTTGTCATGGCAAGGAAATGAAATATGGATGACAGATCAAAGGTGTGTTCTGTAGAAAAAACCCCACCTGTATTACATAAATGTCTGGTCATTTAAAAGTGGGGATTTCAGTCTTTTCAGGACCCTTATGAGAAATGCATTAGAGAATTTAGAATTACAGGGGATGAGAAAAGAATCTACTAAGACCTGAAATTAAAAATGTAAGAAGGCATACCCTGGAGGATCAGTATTTCAAGAGAGAGACAGAAACTGCTTTTCCTGTTATGGAAATTTGAAGTTATATAAGCAAAATTCAACTACTGAGCGACTCTTTGCCCACAAACCAAGTAACCTCTTAAAATGAGGTACAGTCCATCAGCAGAGATACTTGGGTGCTCTGTACCCATATTATCTGCACAGCAGACCCTGCAAAGCACAAAATAAATGCTGTGTGTTGGTATGAACACTTCCTGTCTGTCCTTCAGGAGATACCAACACCATGATGAGACTGAAGGACTGGTTGAGCTTCACCTTAAATAATGTAATTTGGATTGGTTGCCATAGGTTTCTTCATATTGCAAGGATAAGATCTGAAACAGTGTCAGACAAGAGCCAGGCAGGGAACTCCCTAAGAAAAACAGGATGGAGCTGTCCCTGCCAAGAAGACAGAAACTGCTCCAGCTCCCCTTGGACAGCTCAGCTGCTCTGTGGCCACCACCTCCTCTGGGAGCTGGAGTTCCCCCAGCCAACAAACACAACCTCATCCATCACCCCGAAGGCAGATGCTGTGGAACAGCCCTTCCCCGTGGGAGAAAGGCCATGAAGAACCAGCCTCTCTCATTGTAATTCTTGCTGGAAAGCTTCTTCCTCTCCAATAAACATGAATGATGAGGCACCAGCTTAAAATTTTGCCTTCCCCAACTTTCTGTGGGCCTGTGCTCTCTTAATGTTGAATAAATGTTGATTTTGGCATTTAACAGTCTGTAGCTCAGAGCTGCAATAAACTGAGACTGATCTAATAATGAATGACAAGCTTAATAATGTAACAAACTAGGAGCTTAAGTCAGTCTCCAGGGTTTAATAAGGCTGGCAAATAAGAAAGCATTAGTTATGTATTACAGCCTTAATAGCTGAAAATGTTGGTGTGAACAGAGCAATGAGAAATGGGGCCAATGAGGGTTTTTTTCTGGTGTTTGATGGACATAGAACTGCTTGTCAGCTCATTTCCAGCACAAAGAGGTGTTAGGTTTCTGTTATACTGGTGTGCCTATGGAATGAAAAACAGCTGCCTCGTGTTTGCTGGTTTTGTCAGTTGTGCATGTTTGCTCTGGTTTGTTTGGTCAGGGAAGGCAGGGAAGGTGTAGGATCACAGCTGGAAGGGACCTGTGCAGGTCACCTAGTTCCAGGACACGCCTGGATCAGGTGGCTTGCATTGTACTGCCAAGGTTCCCCTTCACACCTCCACTGAGAACCCTTTTTTCCTTACATCTGATCAAGATTTCCCACATTCCATTTCAGATGATACAGAAGATCTGGAACAGGCTGCCTAGGAAGGTCATGGAGTCTCCCTCTCTGGACACATTCCACCTGGATGTGTTCCTGTGTCACCTGCTCCAGGTGACCCTGCCCTGGCAGATCTCCAGAGGTTACTCCCAGCCCTAACAATTCTGGGATACTGTGATCGTGCTCCTATTTGATTTAAAGATGAACACCTGGCTGCAAGAACTGAGATCTGAACTTGAAAGCAAACTTCTAACATGTTGCTTTGGTTTCTCTGTAGCTTTACTAGCTGCACAAGTAAGGAGAGAGATCAACAGTGAAGGCTGAGAAGAGCACCTGAAATTACGAAATAGTTGTTGGGAGTACTTCCAAAACCATTAACAAAAGTTTTCACTGAACATTTGTGGTGCTTGAATAAACTGTTGTAATAAAATACTTGATGTGTCCAAGGAGGTGGAGAGATGAAGATTAAGATCAGCATGTCCTCTTGTCCAGAGAGAAGCACTACTGGAACAGAAGGGAGTGATAAATAATCTCTTAAAATGTGCTGCTAGATCCTAGCTCCTTCAGAGAGCAAGACAATGAAATGGCAAAAGCAGAGAGATCTGATTGCCTGGCAACCCACAGGAAAAGATGTGGTGGATGAATCCAGCAATCTCAAATTAAATACAGATAATGTGACTGCTGGGACAATGAGTGCGAAAAAGTCAGAACCTCCCAAGAGCTCCATGTTTTCCATTAATTTTGGGTATCTTATTGGTGTAACATTTCTTTATACACTTTCATAACAGACCTAATAATTTCAGATCTATAATTCAGCCTCAGCTACAGCAGAAAAAATGGTTGCCTTTTATGACAGAGCTAATAAACTCAGGTTTGTCACATAACCCATGTCTGAGGAGGGAACTCATAATATATAATTTCCAGAATATCTACCAAACAGTCTGAAGCTGCATTGCAATAGATAGAACAGGAAATCAACAGGCCCCTTGCAAAATGACATTAGAGCCTCAGAGATAGAGTATGCAGCAATTATAAAGCAGACACGCAGGCGTCACATTTCTCATAAGCATCATTAAAATTAAATTAGAAACAATGCTTCAAAGATAACAGATCATATTTTGCTTTAGCATTATCTTGGTTCTCTGGGGCTTAATAATTTCCAGAGAGAAAATGTCTCAGATGCACCAGGCTTTCTGGAGTTCGCCCTGTGGTACCCAGGAGAAACTTCTGGTCTGAGTCACTGACTGCATCTTTTGGGTCATAACCCCTCCAAGCTCTGTCACAACAAAATCAGCCAAGGATGAGCAGCTGGGATCTTGTAAAACTTAACTCAAGTGGCCACAGAGATGTGGCTGTGACCTGTCATGAACCTGGAGTCAGTGGCTACACAACACTCATGTTGGTGTCCATGCCTTGACCTCTGCCATCAAGAAACCTCCAGACGATCACTTCAAATAATGCAATATCTTTAACTGCAGAGTTAAAAAAGCTGAGGGATGATTTAGACCAATGTTCTCCAGCTACACATCTCGGCTTGGCCCAGAAAGAACCTCATTTAGAGCTGAGTGCAGGCATTGAAATAGAGACAGCAAAAAAAAAAAAAAGAAATAAGTAAGAGAACCTTGGGGAAATTAAAATGAAGATGAAACTCCAAGGAGCTAAATTAAATAACAGTGACACCATTAAAGAGATAAGGAGGAGCGTAGGAGGAATTTGCAAAAGAAGCTGAGAGATCTCTGGACCTGGATGGTCAGTGGGGCATTACAGCACAGCCTGAAAAGCACGAGGAGCAGAGCAGCTCAGGGTGTGATAAACACACTGCCCCAGCTCAGGGCTGCCCTGGGTGTGATGGGCCACAGCCAGCCATGTACCCAAAGACTGCCTCCAGGTCCATACAGAATGGATAGAGAGCAGATATTCCACAGGAGGAGGAATCCATAGGAAAGGGTGCTTCTGCTGAGAAGCAGGAGAGAGGAAGAGCATTTTGACTCATGTCCCTGTAGCCAAGCTGCACGAGGAGCCTCGGCGGGGAGATGGCTGTATGGGCCAGATGGGGTGACTTCAGAGAGCCCCACAAGAGCAGGCTCTGGTCTGCTTCACATCCTGGCCAGATCCTTCTCCCCCTCCCTGGGGATGGCAGTGGGGTGAAAGGGACAGGGAGAGGTGGCTCCCCAGCCTGGGAAAGCTGGAAGTGTTTCCAATAAACTTTCATGATTTTTGCATTTTACTTCCAGCAGCAGAGCCAGGTCATGAGTCAGGTCTTTGCAAACCCTGCTGGTTTGATTGCCAAGTGTTAATCAGACCCTGAACAGAAGGAATTGTTAAAAGAATTGCTTCCAAACCTCCTTTTGCTACTTTCATATTTCTGACAAAGTCTGTAGTCAGTAAGAGGCAAGTGAAATTCAGAAATTGATTACATATATTTTTCATCCTTAGAAGCAAGACAATTATGGAATGGGGAGGAAAGAATAAAAAATAAAAGAGCACATAGACTTGGCAACATAACAGAACTAGAGGCAATATAGGTGCAACCTTTTATAGGTAATGCTTGAAGCAAGAAGTGAGACCTCTTTATTTCATTGACAAAGACTTTTTCTAGCTCCAAGTTGCCCATCTAATAAGAGTTTGTTTCCAGTCTCCACTTTATTAGTCCCTCTCTGCTCACTTGTGCCATGTTCATGCTGATGTAGCATTGCATTCCTGCCTTCCTTTCCTTCTTTAGATCAGCCTGAAATTCTCTCAGTCATCTTTACTTTGTACAGTGAATGCAGGTTTTGCAGTCTGCTCTCTAGGCTCAAAGCATGTGTGAGAGAAGGAAGGAAGGAAGGAAGGAAGGAAGGAAGGAAGGAAGGAAGGAAGGAAGGAAGGAAGGAAGGAAGGAAGGAAGGGAGAGTCAAGGGCCCCCAGCTGCTGGTCCTGGTAGGAAAAACCACTCACTGCCTCCCAGGAAATGGGAGAGTTTGGCCCTTATCCAGTTCCAGTTTTAGTATCTTGGCCATTCTACAATAAAGTTCATGTCGTTTTAAATTGCAATATTCAAAGCTGAGCTGACAGGACCAGACTATCCATCTTGTTCGGATATCTAGGACTTTTGACCACCCTGCTATCTGCACTCTGCTAGCTGGATCCTGGCTAGCTCATTTCCTTCTCTTCCGTCTTTCCAAACCAGCAACTCAGTTTTGTTCATATTGAATTTATCTGGAGAGAATTGGTCACTGAGGGGAATGGCCCTTGACCCATTTTTTCCTCTTTTTTCTACAGGCAGAAGAAAACCTGTGGGGTTTTCATCTTGCATCCCAAGTTGTCCCAGAGCCCTGTGGTGAGGATGGATGGGATGCAGCATGTTCTGGACACTTCATACTGTGTTTTCCCCCTCTTCCAATTGACATATTCCTATGTATATTTCTGCATTTTACATCCCTTCCAAACAATAGAGAAACCTGCTGGTAGAGGAGGTTTGGTTTGGTTTGGAGAAGGAAAACTCTGTGTTTCATTTTTCTGTAATGTAAAGACGTTTCTCAGCCAGCACCATCAGAAGTGAAGCACAGGCATTTTGGGAAGCTGCAGAATGTGATTCCAGGTGGAATTAGGTCAGGTCCAAACTCAAATCTCACGTGAGGCAGTGGTGCTGGACCCCTTGGTGCATGGCTGCACTCGGCTGCATGGTGGCAGAGGCATGCAGGGGAGGGGACAGGAACTGCAGACACCATGGGATGTCTCTGGGGTCTGGGAGCTGCTCTGAGCATCTCCAGGAAAGGGGGTGGACAGGAGATCCTCATGCTGAGCAAGGACCAGGCACTGCTTGGGACACCTGGTCATGTCCAGACACCTGTGGCACTTCAACACCTGGATCAGCACCTGGATTGCTCTTTCCTAGTCGTTGCCTTTGCTGTTTTCCTGCACAGGGTGAGAGCTGCTTTCATTAATGACACAAGTTTCCATGAAGCCATGTTGAGTTTTGTTCTGCTTGGTTACTCTGAAGCATGAAAATTAAGGCTAAATTAAAAAAGCAAAAGCCAATGTAAATAGCCTCATATGTCTAATTAAGTTGTTTTGATCAATCCTCTGCCGAGCGTGTATTTTAAGGCACTTCTGTCTAATTTTTTAGAGATAATAAAATGTGATTTTTAGAATCCATAGGCTGGTGTTGACTGCATTCATATTGTTTTACACTTCATGGAGTGTCCCACATGCCATTCATAGAGCTGACTGTATGCAAATATGATTTAAACTCTGTGTTTCATTTCAGAGGAGAGGAAGAGCACACAATTGTATATCAAGTGATAGGTGGCACTCACAAAGTTCATGCAGAAGTTGGAGCAAAGGTACTTCTGACCTGGTTGTTCAATAGGTGGTGTTAGACTGGAGCCACCTGAGCCTCCTTTCTAGACAAAAATGCAAGAGTTACACCCAAGCTCTTACGCTGTCCTGTTGGCCAGAAAAAAATAGCTTAATTTCCACTGAGTAATTGAGTTCAGCTGAAATCAATGACTTATTTAATATATGTGACAATTAGATTTTTTAAAATTGATTTCAATGTTACTAAGCAGATGTTACGGTAAATCTGACATGTCTTTGATACATTGTTCTGGTAATCCCTGCTTGCTTTTTATTTCTACATATATTAGTTGTATTTTTTATGGCCACAATAAATACAATTGGTGAGAGAATAGCAGACCTCTTTGGAGGAGGCACCCTAAGAAGTATTATTTCAATTACATTTCTGTGATCTGAAATTCCAGCTGTTTAGCTTTGCCATAATCCCCTGAACAGTTGTCCATTTATCTGTCCTCATTTGCTTTCATCTCTTAGTTCATCTAACACATCTCTTCTCTTTCCTACTCACTTTTCCTGTTGATCCTAAGTGCTGTCAGTCAGCACCAATGAGTTTTGGAGGATTTCACACCAGGTTTCATATTTTCTGGAGTGGCTGTGAATGGCTGGTGGGAAAATCACTGGCAAGTTAACAGGTCTTTTCATTTTTTTGACTTTACGCTTTCTCTGTCTGCTTTCTTTTGAAGTTCTGACTAAGCAAAAGTCTGTTCTGATCCAGAGAACATGCAATTAGATCCATCCTGACTGGTTTCCTTGTATTAGCCTTGTCTTTGCCTCTTTTATGGGGTTGTAGAAGGTGAAAAAGTTGAACTGTTTCTCTCCCTTGCACTTTTCATGGCTTTTTAAGACTGTCTGGTGAGTGCAGTGTGGAGAATGACCTGAGTACGGATATCTCATCACACTCACACACAGACAAGCCCAGGCCTGGCATCAGGCTGATTTTAAGAAGTGTTATGTACAGAAGATCAGTGTGGAGGAAAGATCAGTATTCCAATTCAGCTGCTTTTAATATGCACCTTGAAAAACACCTTACAGTACTTTGTTTGAGTCTGACAAGATTTGTCAGTATTTTGATGCCCAAAGGAGTGGAGTTTATCTGCATAAAGCAATGACACCGTTGGCTGAGATCCTGTGACACCAAGCAGGGATCATTGTCCTTCACCAGAAAACAGATGAGGAACAGAGAAATGTTAACCAGAATTGTTAACCAGAACAGAGAATTGTTAACCAGAGAAATGAGAGACATCCCAGTGGATATGCATTAGTGACGTGGTCCATTGAACCAACCCGAAGGAGTCCCATTGATGCAGTCTGCTGGAAACTGGAGAACAACCTTGGGAATGCTGCAAGAAGTGCCAAGGGAGGAATGTCTTTTTAAATGTAATGGAGTCCCTGGAGAGCAGGAAGCCTCCTAGGGTTTGGACTTGCTAAGAGCATGAGGTACAGAAAGTCTGCTCTCTTTCCTGTTAGCATGCAGAATAGCCAAGCCTGAAATCTTCCTCTTACCTGGAGCAGTTTCCCTTGGAACAGTGTTCAACTTTACCAACAGCAAAAAACCTCTGGAACCAGGAGCATCATTTTAGCAGGCTGTTGGGACCATGACCAATCTCTGGCAGTGCTGCTGGAGCTCAAGGAGCCATGTCATTGCTGGTGACAACCCTTCACATCCGAGGGCTGGAACCTCTGATTTCTCATTGCGAAGACATCTCGCCTTGACACCGCGCACTGTGACAGGACCCTGCTAACAAGTCTCAGCATCACTCCTTCAAGGCAGAAAGTTCTCTTCCAGCATCATTTTCCCCATTAATTGGATGACCTCTGCTACCCAGCACTGGGCTGTGATTCAGGAAAAGGTCAGGCCTTTTTCATGGCTGTTCTTTCCAATTAACTTTTTGGTGTTCTCAGGCAGGGGTCTCCTGCCCTTCAAGAGCGGGGGATGCTCAGCATGCCATAGAGCTTGGAGGAGCATAGGAGGCTAACCAATCCTCCTGGGAGGCACCTGACCTGACTGCTAACTCTGATTTTATGTGGAAGAAGGAGAAACGCCCTCTCTACTTCCTGCCAAAAAGGCAGAGATATCACTACAGTGAAGCAGCTCCATTTTCTGTTACCAGCTGCAGGTTCATCCCTTCCCAGCTCTGTTGTCTGCTTGGCCTGATCCATGCCTCTGATGCAGGAGTCACTATCTTTTTGTAGGACAGAGAACTACATTCAGTATTCCCAAAATATGCCTGCATGTTGAAATTGAAATCCCGTAAGTAATTTGTGAACTGTATTAGTTTCCCATAACCTGCACAGATCTCAGTCTCTACCTGCCTATCCTCACTTTCACCATTCCTCCAGAGGATTTGATCAGGTTTCTGCAGGTGAGAAGAAGTTGTAAAGATAAGTGATTTTGTCTGAATCAGGCTAAATGAAAATGTTTGGCCAGAGACAGGAGAAAGATGCGTTGCAGACCTTTGCCAAAGGGAGAGTGGCAATGTGTGCAGAGACCATACCAAGTGCCAGCAAATTCACATGGCAGAAAACCCTTGTAGTTGTGAATGACATGTGAGTGAAGCCCACAGAAGTGCAAAGAGCTTGGATTTAAGCTCACACTTTCTCTACAGCTGGCAAACCAGTAGTGGGATAAAGCACAAAAGGCCTCAGGCTCTGGAAGCTCTAGAGCTCACATTTACACTTCTCAACAAGAGGTTAATTCTCACCTAAAGGACAGGAATTCATTGAATCCCCCTTCTTTGGGCAGTGGGGTTTATGGCCTACAGAGCAGCCCCCTGTCCTGCCAGTCCCACTCTTCTTCAGCCCAAAGTATTTGACCATCTCACCTGTGAGAAACATTCATTCCCATCAGAACACCAACACAGCAAAAGCATTAAGAGGTAACTCCCTGCCAGTCACCTTGTAGAATTTTGATTTCAGAAGCACCTGCTGATAAATGGGAATGCTAGAACTGGAAGGCAATGGGTATCCAAAGCTAAGGATTACCTGTATCAGTAGGGCATCTGTCATTACTTAATTAAGATGCAAATCATCACTGTCTCCATGGTGATGAAGTCACCTTTTTGTGTCGTTGAAATACAAACAGCTGGATGTGCCCAGCTGAACTCTATAATGGCAGGAACAAAAATGTCAAGGACAGCTACAGCTCCAGCAGTGCTCAGCCAAATTCTGCCCTTGTCTCCCTCTCCAGCCAACCACAAAGAGGTCTCTCTGAGCATGGCCAGCTCCCATCACTCACACCAATAGTGACAGACTGAGGTAAGTGCTTAAAAAGATGCAGTCCATCAAGAAAAATGGGCTGAAGGGAGCTCATTGTCATTTGTTCGTGGCTGAGATCCCACCAGCATTCCCAAGTTTGCTGGCAGGAGGACCAAATCCCAGCCAGGGCTCTGCAGAGGCTTAGACAGGAGCCACAGCCACACTGCCATGGGTGGTGAGAGCCATCTTACCCAGCTTGCAGGGAGCAAAAGGGCATTAATTATGGGCGAGTAAAATCATTACAGGAGCCATAAAGATGTTTATGAGATGTGCCTTTGGGAGGGATGCAGCAGTGAAGAGCATTTTCTGCCCTCCAGCTGCCATTTGCCAGCTTTGTGATGAAAAAAAACCAGTTTTCTACACCTCTTTTGTTACCCTCGCTCACCAGCTGGGCCACGTGCTGGGATCTTGTCCACCCAAAGTGGGTGAAATACAAATACTCAGGCAAAAGGCCCAGAGTTACCAGCATCAATGACTGTGATCTGTGCCTTGATGTTTGCCCCAGCTCAGTCCTTGGGGCTGGGCTGCTCTGGGTGTGGAGATTTGAAAAAAAGCTGATGAAGATGGGACCATCCAGGACCCACAAGAATTATTTTAACCCTTGACTTCTTCAAGCCTATCTCCTGCCAAATCTGGGTCCCTTGCCTGGCTGTTGTTAGTATTTTGAAGCAGCCACTGCTGGTAGCTATGTGAACCCAACTCATTGCACAGCTCCAGGGACTCTGCTGCTTCCTCCTGAGAGATTTTGGAGACTTCTTTGCCTGTCCTGCCTCAGTTTCATTCTTCCTCAGCACCAAGGAATAACAATAGCAATCAGGCCAGAGTCCTGTCACAGCACTTGGCCAGGGTAGCCACCCTTTTGCTTTGGTATGGGCTCTGCTGCAAGAAATGAAGCAGATTTTCCTGCACAAAGCCAGGGTTTGCCCATGCACCTTGGACTTGGTGTGTGCTGTAGCCCCTGGTCTGGTAGCTCCTCATGCAGCTCTGTGTGTGCAAAGGTGCACTGTAACCACTCAGATTTTATCCTCCCTTTTAGAAAATAAGATTTTTCAGCAGGAATAAACTGTATCCAGAGTGAGGGGTCAGCCCCACCTGAGCTGTGGCAGGAGCACAACTCTTGGGTGTAAATGAGCACTTAGGCATACTTGGAAAGACAGAAGCTTGATTGACTCCCAGGACAATGTCTTGAAGTGATAAGGAAAGAGTAATTTAAAAATCAGCCACCCAGAGGCAATTGTGGCAGCAGGGAAAATACCCTCTGGCAGCAGCAGATCGGCTGATTGCTCCAGTTTGGGATTTCTGTGATCATTCATTAGCTCTCATTTAATAATTATTTACTCTGCACTGATGTGGAACCCTTCATGTCCTCTCCAGCAACTCCACAAATACAAATCTGGCATAAGATTGCTGGCAGGGGGGATGCTGAGATCTGGGTCAGCCTGTGGGGAAAGTGAGGCACAGGAGGGCTTAAGGTCAAACCAGAGCTCTGCAGAGCAACCTCTGCACTGCATCTCTGGGCTGCCATCCTCTGCATTTTCCCATTCACTTCCCTTCCCGAGCAGCACCTGCTTGCTGGATTGCTTTGTCACTGCCCCAACAGAGCCACCCCAGAGAGAGGATTTCTCTCCCACCTTATGCCAAACCTTATGCTCCTGGCCTGAGTAGGAGCAACAGAAAAAATCCTTAATGAGGGAATTTCTTCCATCCAGCTCCCTGGACTCATCCATACTGAGCTGATTCTCAGATGGGCTGTCCTGTGTACATGCAGAGCTCACTTCCTAGCCCAGGCTGCACTTGCACAAGTGCCAGCAGCTGAAGCTTGCCTGGACAGGAGGGCAGAGCCCAGGTCACGCTGGCCATAGCAGTGGCTTGTCTGGAGCTGTGATATCTGTTTTGCTCCCACATTAAAGGCTTGGGAAAGCACAGCACTCATCAGAAAGCCAGCAGGATGGAGCATGCATGGCTGGCAGCAGGTTGCTGCTCTTCCTAATTAAAGCCAGGTCTTGGAAAAGGGCTATGACTGTATTTATTGTACCTGTGCCTTCATCCCAGCCCTCTCCTGCTTTCTTTAGTCACTTCCAGCTGTTACATACTGTCTCTATCACCTTTGTCCAGATTACTAATGAATGCCTTGTTAGAACAATAATTGGCCTCTTATTTAGTAGACTCATAATGGTTATGACTGAAATGGATTATCAGCCATAGGGCACAATCTATTTCAAACTGCAGTACGCAGGGGCTGAGGTTTATGTTCCTTGGTGTGATTTCTTTTCTTTTTGTAGAAGCAATTATGTGCATTTGACTGTATATAGCTATTGTTGAAGCCTTTTATGCAAGAGTTAGTTGTGCACAAAGCGATTAAAAATGGAAATTCAAATTACAGGCAGCAATACAATGGGCCCAGTGAGTGGGCTTAACCAGAAAGGAAACCAAATACAGGGATGAAGTGTGCTCCCAAGAAATTATCTGCTCTCACTCTCATGATGGATTACACTGTCAAGAGGCTGTATAACAGTGGAGGAAATAGCAATAACTGCTTGTGTTGCTGTATTCCACATGCCAGCAAAACAGCTTAGCAGGGTTCTGATGGAGTTCATGGCTGGGTGAAGCCAGCCTGGGGATGTGAGCAACATTCAGGGACAGAGCCTGAGGAATCACTTTTCGCTGCTCCTTGTGTGGATAATAAAACATAACTACTACTTTTTAAAGTTTTTTCAACAGGTAAAACAGCTGAACTGGGGGTCTGAACCCCAGACATCTCTCTGGAAGGTGTTGGTGCAACAGAGTCTCAAATCTAAGTAGCCGAGAAGGTTCATGTGTGAAGGACTGTGGCATGAGCTCCTTTGCCCAGCTTTCTTGGGTAATATAAAGCATTAAAAACACTGAAAAAGTTGTGTTAAGAGAGAATTCACCATGCCTGCTTTTGAAAAAAGATGTGGACATGTTAACATTGGGTTAAAATGTTAGTTAAAAATAGGCTTTAGGAACGGGATAGGTAGGCACTACATGTACAGGGCTCAGCGACATGATCACGGAGATTGCTTAGAGAATCGGGATTGTTTTAGTGAAATCATGCAGATTAGCACCTGTGATATAAATCAGAAATACTGTGGGAGATGGGGGGCTTAAAATCATGCTTGGGGGGAAACAATGGAACAATGATAAGTTGATAATTAACATATGATTACATCACTGTTCTGTAAGGGAAGGTATAAAACTGTGTTTACTTCAAGTCCATGTTGAAGTCAGATTTGGGTAGATGTTACACCCCGGCTTCCCGAGCTCGAATAAAGGCACCTGCATATAATCATTCAGTGATTATGTGTTTTCCACGCTAACATTTTGGCGACCCAGATGGGACCCTGTGAGTGCTGCTGAGGACCCCGCGACCTGATCACGCTCCAGCCAGCACCGAGGGATTCTCGGGGAGCCCATCGCGCCGCGACCCTCCGCCGCTCACAACGTCCCCTGGAGAAGGTAAGGTGCCTTTTAATGGTGGTTTGGTTGCCTGCCAGTAAGACGTGGTGAAAGCTACGCTTGGTTGGGCTAAGGAATTCCTAGTGGTATGCCCGGGCGCCGCCTGTAAGACAATTGCGAAAGCATTGCAGGGTCGGCAAGTGGAAATGGAGAAGCTTAAAGGGATTGTGGGGGGCTATGCTCCTATATCTCGTAATCCTCCTTTGGGGTGCTTGTTAGCACAGCGGAAGCAATGTAATTTTGGCCAAGGATTGCGTAAGGATACGCTAATTGAGTATTGTGATTCTCGGTGGCCAACATATATTTTGCAGGCTGGAAGAAAGTGGCCTGAAAATGGTTCTTTGCAATCTGACTTGAGTTCTCATTTGTTGTCGTTTTGTAAGCATAAGGGAAAATTAGATGAAGTTCTGTATGTTGATTTATTTTTCTGTTTGCGAGGAAACCCAGAGTGGCTGTTGGAGGGTGGTTTGGTTACTGTGGCGATTTGCGATGATAAATGTCTGGCTTGCGTTGAAGGGAACTATTGTTTGGAGCGCTTGGCATTGAATGAGAGTTTACATCGGAAAGATATATTGGAAAGTGATTTACTAGTGGTTCCTACAGGGTCTGACTCTACACCGCCTGCACCTTCTTGGGGGTGCCCACCTTTCCCACCTACACCTCCCTGGGGATGTCCCCCCCCTGCCATCCGTGCCCTCTTCACCTGCTGATGGCAGCCCTTTTTTTACCCTTGCCTGTGGATGGCCACAGTTTGGTTTCGGTACGGGGTGTGGGGGGAGGGGGTGCTGGGGGACTGGACAGCAGTGGTGGTGGTGGACCCATAGCCCATTGGACCCATTCCAGGACGGGAAAGAGTTTGCCAAGACTTGGTAAGCAAAAGAAAATCGTAATTACCTGTTTAAGACAAGGGTTGGGGGGTGGAAAGACCGGTATATGTTAGGAGGTTTGGTTATATGGAAACAGGCAGCTGGAACATATAGAGGAAAACCCTGATAATGTTGCCAGAGTAGTGAAAATGATTATGAAAACTCAGAGAGATGGTACTTAGAGTTACAGGAAAAAAGGAAAAAAAAAAGAAAAAAAAAAAAAAAGAAAAAAAGGGAAAAAGAAGAAAAGGAGAAAAATAAACGAACAGAAAAACCAAGAAAAAGGTTACAGGAATTGGAAGGGGGAAAGTTAAGAAATCTGGACAAATTACTTGAAATAGCTTGGAAAGTTTATAACAATAGAAGAGCCACAAGCCAGCAGCGGCAATTCTTGGCAGTGGTACAGAGTATGGCAAGCAATTTGGAAGGGGTCGGGGGGAGGAGGCCATTAGCTTTTGACGAATGTGCCATTTGTCATTGGAAATACAGGTATCCCAACCGGTTTCTCTGGAATGCTCAGCTCCAAGAGGTTGCCAAGGGTGCTGTGACCCAGCAACCACTGGCGACTTCAATGTTAGGAGAAGAAGCGGTGGGATTTTTCAATCGACAGGGGGGCCACATATTCGGTTTTAAATGATGTAGAAGGACAGATAAATCTACCACAATAGTTGGGCCACAGAGAAGGAGGAAAATGGCCATTTCCGCAACCCTAGACCTGTGTTTTGGAAACAAAGTATTGACTCAAGAATTTTTATATGTCTCATGTTTTACTGGCAAAATTGGAGGCAGTGGTAACTTTTGAGAATGGTGAGTTAATAATGAAAATTCTGGAGTGAAAAAAAAAAAAAAGAAAAAAAAAAAGAAGAAAAAAATCTTAATGATAAAAGAGAAACCAGCCTCTGCAATCCCAGAGGAGGTGGAGAATGCCGTAATTCCCTCAGTATGGGAGATGGACATACCTGGAAAATCTAAGCTGGCACAGCCAGTACATGTAGAGTTAAAAGAGGAAGGAAAAACCGTGCAGGTAAAACAATACCGGAGGCATGGTGTAGCAAACTCTGTTGATAAATTCCTAAAATACTAAATTCTGGCAGAGTGCAAATTAGAGTATAATATGCCAATATTCCCAGTAAAAGAAACCTAATGGAGATTACAGGCTAGTACAGGATCTAAGGGCAATAAATGAAATAACCAAAGACATATATCCAGTAATTGCTAACCCCGATGCATTGTTAACATTTGTAAAAGAGTTTTATAAGTGGTTTACCATAATTGACTTAAAAGATGCCTTTCTGCATACCCCTTGACAAAGAAAGTAGGAAGCTGTTCACTTTTGAATGGGAAAATCCAGTGAATGGAAGGAAGACCCAGCACACGTGGACTCGGCTTCCCATGGGGTACAAGAGCTCCCCCACCTTATTTGGAAACCAGCTGGCAAAGGAGCTGGAGATATGGACCAAGGAGGGGCAAGTACCAAAAGATCAATACCTCCTGTTACAGTATGCTGATGATATGCTGACAACAACAGAAGAAAAGGAAACCTGCCTAAAGGTAACAATTGAGATTTTAAACTCACTGGGCATGGGAGCATACAAAGTGTCCAGGGAAAAGGCACAAATTGCACAACAGACTGTAATTTACCTGGGATGTGAAATCTCACAAGGGCAGAGAAAATTAAGTACTAACCGTATCCAAGCTATTTGTGCTATTCCAGAGCCCCAGAATCTCCACGAGCTGTGAGTCTTCCTCAGCATGGCAGAATGGTGCCGCCTGTGGATCATGCACTTTGGGCTGATTGCCAAACCCCTGTATGAAGCTCAGAAGACACAGCTGTTCAGCTGGGGCAAAGCACAGAGAGAGGCTTTCCTGAAACTGAAAGAAGCACTGACGACTGCCCCGGCGCTTGGTTTGCCGATCTGTCTGAAGACTTTCAGCTGTTCGTGCATGAAAGGCAACGCTTGGCACTGGGGGTCCTGACCCAACAATTGGGGAGCTGGAAAAGGCCGGTAGGCTACTGTCCTAGGTTGCAATATAGATGTATTTAAGTGTTCTATTACCACCAGCTGTGGGCTGTTAGCTGCTATCACCTGCTAATGACCCACCCCGGATGACAGGCAATGGGCCATCAGGGACCCACCGTGTGACTCATTGACTTATCTCATCCCATTGTGGGGTGCTCTGCCCAGGAGGGAGGAGCCAAGTGTTCCCACCTGGATATAACCTGGCCTTGGAACTGCCTGAGCTAGCCCTGTCTACTGGGTTCCCAGAGGACAAGAGCTACCACTGGGTCTTCAGCTGGAGACTAGACCTTCACAGGATCACCGCTTGAACAGAACTACTTCAGTTGGACTGCTACCACCACCCTAACAGGGTGTCAGGTTGTATCTGACTTTGTCAGTGCTTTTCCGTGTATTATTTCACTTATTTTCACTTTCAATCTTGACTTGTGATCTCCTACTGGTTTGTTTTCAAACCAATACAGCTACTTCTCCAAACAGCTTGACAATGTAAGTGCCGGATGGCCTGCATGTCTGTGGGCAGTCGCAGCCACTGTATTATTGATACAGGAGGCCAGGAAGCTCACGATGGGAAAACACATAGATGTCTATGTGTCACACATGGTAGCCACTGTCTTAGAGCAAAAGGGGGGCCACTGGCTATCCCCGAGCAGGATGATAAAATTCCTGGCAAGCCTAACCGAGCAGGATGACGTCACACTAAAGACAACTAACCTTTTGAATCCAGCTCTGTTTCTAGGCATCACACCCGAGGAAGGCCCACTGGAACAGGACTGCATGGAAGTGATACAGTACACCTGCTCAGCGAGAGAAGACCTGAAAGACGTCCCGCTGGAGCAACTGGAGTGGGAATTATTTATGGATGGAAGCAGCTTCGTGGAGAATGGAACCAGATACGCTGGATATGCGGTAACAACAATCAGCACAGTAGTAGAGGCCAAAGCATTACCATCAAACACATCTGCCCAGAGGGCAGAATTCATTGCCTTAACCAGAGCACTAGAAATGAGTGAAGGAAAGAAGGTAAATATTTGGACTGATTCAAAATATGCATTTGGCGTAGTGCACGTACATGGGGCACTATGCAAAGAAAGAGGGTTGCTGCCCTCTCAAGGGGTGTATATTAAACATCAAGATGCAATTCTGCAGTTGATAAAAGCAGCACAGAAACCTGAGCAAGTGGCAATTATGCAGTGTAAAGCACATCAATCAGGAAGCTCCAAAATCTGTGAGGCAAATTGAAAGGCGGACTGGACAGCCCAACAGGTTGCTTGAGATGTGCAAATAGCAATGGCATTGATACCTATGAAGCTAAAGGTGTCTCAATTCAATTTACCTTCAGAACCAAAATATTCAACAGAAGACGAGAGACTGGGACATTTGCTGAATGCATAAAAGAATCAGAGGGGTGGTATGTTACTGCACAAGGACAGATAGTCCTATCCCCCTTGATAATGAGAGAAGTTCTGCAAATTGAACATAATGAATGTCATTGGGGTGCAGAAGCATTGGTAAAATGGCTAAAACCAAAATGTAGTTTTAGTACGAATGTTAACAATGGCCAAATCAATAATGTCAAAATGTGAAATATGCCTGAGGAACAACCCAGTGGCTAGACAGCAGGCACAGCTAAGAAGAATTCTGGTAAGTATAGAACCAGGAGATTATTGGCAGGTAGATTTTGTAGAGTTACCAAGAACTCGAGGGTACAAATACCTGCTGGTGGGGGTTGACACATTTTCAGGATGGCCAGAAGCCCTTCCCTGTCGCACCAACCAAGCCAAAGAGACAGTGAAGTGGCTGCTACATGAAATCATTCCCAGGTTTGGAGTGCTGTTAGGGGTATCTTCAGATAGAAGACCACACTTTATAGCAACAGTGGTAAAGGAAGTGAGCAAGCTACAGGGAATAGCTTGAGACCTCCACACACCACGGGGGCCACAATCTAGTGGACAGGTAGAGAGGATGAACCAAACACTAAAAAGGCACATCAGTAAAATATGTCAGGAGGTCAAGTTACATTGGCCACAAGCCCTACCAATAGCACTTTTAAGGATTAGGGTAAATCCTAGGAGTGGAATGTCAGTCAGTCCCTTTGAAATAGTATATGGGAAACCATACAAATCTCCTGAACCAAACCTGAATATACATATTACGGGAAAACAAGAAATATATAATCATGTTCTATCTCTCGGGAAAACCTTAGCACAGCTTTGGAGCATGCTCGTGTGGAATAGGCTGCTGGCTCATGAGAATCCAGTCCACGATATTCTACCTGGAGTGAAGAACCTTTAAAGGAGAGGTGGAGTGGACCCCATCAGGTGCTGCTGACCACTTTCACAGCAGTCAAGGTAGCTGGAGTGGATCCTTGGATACACCACACACGAGTGAAGAAGACCCATCCAAGACTGTGGGCTGCACAAACCTTGGGACTGACGAAATTGCAGATAAGACGGGTTTAACTGTTTGAAATGATCTTAGTACCTGTGCCAATGCTCATTTTATGGATGTTAATTGGGAGTGATATTGCTTGAGGATGTGGAATGCAGGATAATCAACTAACCACTCTTCATTCTACAATGAAGAGAGAAGTACAGGCAAAAACGCAAGTGATAAAAGGTTCCAATGAAATTCGGGCTGAGAATGTGATGATTGGGTTAGTTAAAGGTTTTGCCAAAATGCAAAACATCAGTAGAATAACTGCCTGTCTGCCAATACCAGAGGCAGCAGGAGACCCAATAAACTGGGGAATTATCACATCAAAATTACCTGAAATTCTGGACAATAAAAAATTGTATGTAAACAAGTACCCGAGTCTAGGCAGAAAGTTAAAGTAACTTGGAATGTAACAGGTTATGATTGGATGCAGTACTTGAGCAAAAAGGACTGTCTTTTAAGCAATGGGAAGGTGGGACAAAATCTGGAGTGGTGGGTTGAAGATCAAAACCTTGCCAAACGGCAATGCTTCTTGCCACACTATCAAAAGGTCACAGAAAATATCACGAAGACCACCCTGATATGGAAATGTGAAGCAAAGGATAGAAGGGATCGGATGGAACCCTGGGACAGTGCATGGCCCCTGAGTATACTTCAAAAATTTCAATATATGGCAAACGCTCCTTGGTGCCTAAAATGGACAGGCCCTGAAGATGGCACTGATCCAGCAGTAATAAACACTGTCACCAGCAGCAGAGCGCAGGCAGGTAAGTACTTTGGGTAGTCTACAGCATACTGAAAAGAGAGATACGGAGAAAGACATCCTGGAACCAACAAATAACGAGGGCACTGACATGAAACAAGGGTCCACGTTCATCACCTGCAGATTCTCCGGTCCATAACAGCATCCATAACAACGTTCATGACAACCCTGGATTCGAAGACGAGCATCAAGTATAAAGGACTATATCAAGTGAAAGCATTCACACCTATAAAGTGAAAATGCTTTCAAAGGGGGGAAATGTTAACATTGGGTTAAAATGTTAGTTAAAAATAGGCTTTAGGAATGGGATAGGTAGGCACTACATGTACGGGGCTCAGCGACATGATCATGGAGATTGCTTAGAGAATCGGGATTGTTTTAGTGAAATCATGCGGATTAGCACCTGTGATATAAATCAGAAATACTGTGGGAGATGGGGGGCTTAAAATCATGCTTGGGGGGAAACAATGGAACAATGATAAGTTGATAATTAACATATGATTACATCACTGTTCTGTAAGGGAAGGTATAAAACTGTGTTTACTTCAAGTCCATGTTGAAGTCAGATTTGGGTAGATGTTACACCCTGGCTTCCCGAGCTCGAATAAAGGCACCTGCATATAATCATTCAGTGATTATGTGTTTTCCACGCTAACAGACAGAATGGTGGGAAGTTTTTGGTCTCTAACTATGCAAAATACTGTTTCCAAAAGCAACTGGAGATTGGTGTACCTTGATTCTTTGGCTGCTGAATTAAAAGCTCTTAAGAGAAATTATTTGGCAAGAAGTGGCCACCATCAATTTTCAACCAATAGTCTGCATGGTTGGCTAAAAAGGAAACACCCAATATGATTAGTAGCTCTAAATTTCAGGATTGAGGACAAAAGGTGCTTGGGCTGGAGTCTCCCAAGAGCATTGTCCTTTAGACACTTTCTCCAGGTTTGCTCATCTTATCCAGTACCTCTTTAGATCAAAAGTTAATGGCATACACAGAATCTGCAGAACTTTTTATTCTTATAGAAGAAAAGAAACAAAGTCTGAGCTTTCAGTTAGATGTTTCTTGGCTTTGCTGTCAGCTCTGTAATCTTGATTTAATCACTTCTGGTCTGCTTCAGACACATTTTTCTCTGTCCACTTTTGGTAAGTCCTGCTTCACTTGCTCTGTGTTTCAGCATCCTTTGGTAAAATGCTTGGAAAGAGGATGTACCCCATGATGTGCCACACTGGCAGGAAAAATGCTTTTTCTAGCAGAAATTGAGTATCTTTGTTCATGTGCTACCCAGGAGCTCTGCACACAGGAGATTTTGGATGTATGTGGATGGATTCTTTGAGGGCTGCAGCAGGTCCTACAGGTTTCAGAGGCATCAGACACTGTCCTTGCACAGCAAACACATTCAGAGTCTCCAGGGAAGCCCACAGAGCCCTAAAATCCAAACCAGAGGGCATTCCCTAGCAGCAGGAGGAGAGTTGTGCCCAGATCTCAAACTGTCTGGGCTCATCCCTCACCTGAAATAATCAGAGCTGGGTTAAAACACATGATTTATGGACATTTCAATTTCCATCAGAAAAAAATGGTAATTTTCATGGAGCTCTTGTTGTAGATTCTAGGTGATGTGGATGATTTACTGTAACCTTCTGGACAGTATTAGAGCCAGGAGGTCCCAGGCTCGGATGGAGTCTTCTGTGGCTGCTGTGTGGCACAAAAATAACATTAACATGGGCAATTAATTACTTTATAAGGGTTTAAATTGTCTATGAGCTCCCGTTTGCTGCCTGTGACATAAACGAATAAGTTTCCTGTTTTCTTCTGCAAAAGTTGTTTTACACCTCCAGTTCCCTTTCTAATGCCTCACAACTGTGCAAACTTCATTATCTTCCCCAAGGCATTGGGAATTGAGATTTCCCCATGCTTACTGCAAATGCCAATTACCAGTGCCAAAAAAATCCCCAGCCCACTGCGTTCCCCTGAAAGCACCATTCCTAGGAGTCGTTCGTTTTGAATTAAGAAATGCTGCAATAAGGGTAATTAAATTAGAATGGAACTTAATATATAGAAAGAGTGGTACGAGAGAAGAAGAATGGGAGCCTAAATTTCACTTGACAGAGCTATGTGGCAGCACATCCAAGCAGAAGGTGTGAGTTTTTCCCCTTGCTTAATACATCCCAATTTTTGTCATGGGATACAGAATTTGGATTAGTTTCAGTGGCTTTCAGCAAGTCTGGATAATGACTGTTACAAATGCTTGTGAGTGTGATTTTTTTGGTGTGTTTTTGTTTGGCTGTTTTCTGTTTTTTTGGTTCTTTTTTTTTTTCCCCAAGGAAGGAGAGCCTTGCAGAGGAGACATTTCTGTACTTCTCTTGAGAGCTTGGGGGCTCCTGGCTCCTCCACAGACTTCTTGTAACTTTGGTTTCTCCTTCCCTCTGAGGTGAGACAAAGAGGCCCATGGCAGGTTCTGGAGGGTAAATCTCCCCAAACAGAAGTTGTGCACCTGGAGGGCACTGTCCTCTAATCAGACCTCATTGTCCAGAGGAGGGAAACTTGTCCTTCCCAGTCCAAAGGGAAGACTGGGATGATGTTGTGCACACTTGGACCCTCCTGAGCACCTCTGGGCTCACTCCCACCTCTTGAGGTGGTCCTAGTGACCCTTGTCCCCCCCTGTTCATGGCTGCATCTACCTGTCACTTGAACCTGGGTGGTTCCAGATGTGCACAGCACTCAGATGAGAGGGTAACAATTCTGTTTCCTCCCTCTGCTGCAGACACTCTCCCCAGCCCAGCTAAGGCATGTTGGACCAATCCCTCCTGAGATTACAACCACGTTTCTATTTTCATAACTTCGTCATGCTGATCACTCTCCAATCAGCTGGTACTCCTCAGTCATTTCCAGGAGATTAGGTACACAGGTATATCAGAAAGCTGCATTTTTATTGGGTTCCCAAGTTCATTACCTTGCATTTCACACCAGTGAATTTTATCTCTCCCTGCTTACCTCAGGATCATGAGCTTGTTTTTCTCTCTTCACTTACATATTGACATTGCCTTAAATTTTGCCTTTAGCAGATTTTGTCAGGCATTTTCTGTGCCCAAGTAATCAACAAAAATATTGGTGTCAAAACTGTCTCTTAAGGAAGTTTAGCAAGTAATTTCCCTCCCTCCTGATGCCTACCTTTGCAGCAGTATGTGTTTCCATTTCCCCTTCACGCTGCAGCACGTTTGCAGTTCATTTAGTTGCCACCCTTCCCATCTGAGCTGATGTCTCAGGTGCTGTTTAATCAAGTGCTTTCTCCCAGCCACTATGGATGAGCTCTACTGCACTCCCTGCATCTAGAAAGCCAGTTATGTCCCTGAGCCAACTTTGATGAGTCCAGACTGCTTGTTATATCATTTATCTTTCTTAAAAATCTGATCTTCAATCTTACATGTTTTTGAGGTCAGATTGCAGAATGATTTTACTCTTTCCCTTTCTTCTCTTCCCTTTAAACTTGCTGTTTTCAGCCATGTGATGCCATTTTTGGCTTCACAGATGAGCTCAAAATGCTTGTTTGCTGCCCAGAGGTGTCATGTGGGATTCAGGAGGGGAAGTGGATCCTTCAGTCTGGTGGATGTGAAACTCCTGGAGTTTAGGGTCAGTCTGACTCCTCTTGTTGCCATGCTCCTCTTGTTTTCCTCCTTTTCCTGGTCCATGGTGGCATCAGCACTGTCCTACTGAGAATCATGCTGAGGACAAGCATGTGCAGTTTTGTTTCTGTGCCTTGTTGCCTGTTTTTCTATATTTATGTCCATGTATGTTTCAGAAGAACTATTTTCTGCTGGCTTTAATGTTCCTAACAAAGTCTGGTTGAACAGGACTGGCAATTTTTGCTTTAATCACTACAGCTCTTCTCTTTAAAGATACAGCTGCCCTCTCCAGCATCAACTTTATATCAAACCTTGTGGTCTCTCTGCTTGTTTCCATTACTGTTCTTGGGGTATTCTGGAGAACTTTCCTGCAGACATTTCTCCTGGATGGTGGGACAGATGCCAATTATCCTGCCATACAGAGAAAGGACATGTAGGACACCTGAAGCCTTCCCCACAATAAAGTTGTCTCAGATACTCCTCCCACTTCTCTGAACAACCCATCCTAACATTTTAGAGATGTGCTCTGGAAATGATGAAATTCCGTTGCAGTCTTCTTCTGCCTTATCCCTCTGTGTAAGCCCTGCTCAGTGATAACAAAAACATCTCAATGTTATCAACCCTGTGCTCGTCACAACCCAAACCCCAGCCCTACACCAGCCACTGGGAAGAAAAGTAACTCTAGCCCAGCCAAAACCAACACAACCCATTGCAGTGATCTCCTCTCCTTCCCTTTTTCTGACTCCAGCACAAGAACACCAGGTAACAGTGTTAGGAAATCTCAGTTCTAGAGGACAAAGTCTTTCTTACAACGTCATCTTTTCTAACAAACACCTAAGGATAATTGAAACTAGGTCAGCCCAGGCTTTCTAATAGACTTCTTGTGGTTTTTATTCTTCCATCTTAGGAGAGCATAAAATCCAGCTGTAAAAATTTGAATTCTCTAAGTCTGACATTGAAAATCTAGACTGAAAAAAACCCCACTAGGTCCACAAAAAATTTAGGAGTTCCCTTGTACCACTGTGACCCCTTTGAGAATAGCAAGAGGAAAATGTGTGTCTGTGCTTACTTTTTGTTTAACCCCTTTTATCTATTAATATGTTGAATTCTCTAATGGTGCCTCAAATACATGGAGTCCAGAAAATCATCAATAATGTTAACGTCCAGAAAAATAGTGTTTCTCCAGATAATATCTTAAGGTGAAGTGGGATTCAGGTCAAAAGTTACAACACCTATGCTCAGGTGTCTGTATTTCTTTGTGAGCACCATGGCTGAGGTCCCATGGTAGTCAATGGAATTGGAGCCAACAGATCCCAGAGACCTCTCCAGCTCACACTGTGCAGAGCACCCAGATGGAATTCAAGTTCCTCACAGAGCTGTCTAAAGGTTTTGGGGTGCCCTAGTATTCCCTGCCTGGCCTCCAGAAAGCCCTGGGACCCTTTCAGGTCCCATTCCATGTCTGCCTGCACCATGCAGACCTGAAACAGCAGCAGATGCTCACATCTGGAAACTGAATCCCATCTGTGTGTTAGTTCAGCTGAATGTCCCCGAAAATCTCCCAGATGTGAAGCCCTTTGGTTTGCATTAGTGGTGGATCAGCAGATGTTTGCAGCTGGAGCTAACGAGGCAGTTTCTATGGCACTTGTTGATTTTGATGTGCTTTGGCTGAATTGAAGCTGAGAAAAGAGCAGCAGAGCTTCTCCCTGGCATCCTGGGGCTCACGAGGTGCTGAGCTCTCAGTTACAAGTTTGGCAGGAGAATAAATGGGTATCAAATGACCACAAGTACATTTCCACTGCAAATTAATGGGAAGTTTCTAATTATCAGGATTGTAATGGTCCCACAGCATCCCCAGCAGAACAGTACCAAATGCTTTTGAGATAGATTAGTTTACCAAACTGATCTGAAGACAAGGTTGCCATGACTCTGGGTGAAAAAGCTTCCTGATGTGGGAAGGCTCTTTATTGTCTCTGCAAAGTGGGACACACAGGACTTCTAAGCTCTGCTTTACAGGGCAGCCTGGGGAGTCCACAGGTCAAAGTTGTTTCTTTCCTCCACAATGGCAAAAATGGGCATTCCATGGGTGGTGTTTTCGTTGCTACTCTTCGTTTAGTTTAACTTAATTTTGTTTAGCATTTTCTATCTAGATAGAAATTTTGAAAATTCATCTGCTTTATGAATCAGAAGTGAAAAAAAAAATCAGAAGTGACAACATTTTTATACAGGAGAAAATCCAATATTTAACTCACTCAGGCTGTAACCACAAATAAGAGTGACCAATGGTTTCACTTGTTCTTATGCATCTACTTGATGCTTCTCTGCCCCAGTGAGTAAAACATTCAGATAAATACTGAAAATAAGTTTAATGCATAATTAAGTCAGTTATTTTTGGGGCTCATAGAGCTTTTGAGTCTTCTTTGGTGTCACAGAAATCCTCGGGAAGGATTTTCTTGAAGTGAATGCAGTGGGAAGAACCTTTTGAAGGATGTCATTTGCAGGGGGTTGGACAGGATTTCAGTTTGTGGGAGGGCATCTCATTCAGATGAGAATAGAACTGAAGCTGAAAAAAAGGAAATGATGGTGTAGAATAAATTCTGTGAAAATTATGAATTCTACTGTCAATGGAAAGATTTAAATAGCAAATGCTTCAGTTATATTCACAAATACTTTTCTCAAATGGAGTTAACTGCAAATTTCAGTATTATTTCCACATCTTGCCTGTTATAGAGTTTTTTTAACCCATTCCTATTTGATTCCTGTGGAATTATCACAACCCACATGATTTTCCTCCTTGCAAGGTTTTTAAGAGGTAGTTAACAGTAATTTCCCTGACCCTTTTCAGTAACTATTGAACCTATTTCAATAACATTTAGTAGCAAAAGGTGCAGTTTAATAGAGTCATTGCCTTCAGAGACACTCCAGATTAGCAAGAGTTCTGTACTGAATGCAGAAATAGGTTAAATATTTTTTTCACATGGAGGTATGGAAAAAAATTAAATTGTTCAAAACCAAAATTCAACTTTAAATGATCACTATCTCAGAAAAAGCAGAGGCACCATAGCTTTAATTGTCTCTCTTTTTTGTTTTGGGTTTTTTTTTTTCAGAAACCACCTATGATTTCTGTAGTCTTCATGGCTCAGTCTTGCTCTCCTGAGATCTGAGACAATTTTGGAAGCAACAGCAGGTGCATGTTTAGAGATGATTTATGTTGGGCATCCTACAAGGACCTGGAAGCCCCAGCTCTCCCCATGTAGTGTTCAGTTGAAATTCTGCTTGTTTAAAGATGAAAAAAGAGTTTGGTGAACAGCTTGCAAAACACATCAAAATAACAATATAGAACATTTTACAAAATAGTTCAGGATAGGAGGCTTGCCCCAAAATGGTAAAGCCCAGAGAAAACTGAGATGTAGGAGAACTTGGATGAAGCTATAGGAGAAAAACTGGAGTAGTTTTTTTTCAGTGTTCACCTTAATGTATCCTGGGCATCACCTTTATTTGGGACTCCTAAGAAGCTTCATCCCCAAATGAAGTGCTGGTAGAAAAGCTTATGGAAGAAATATGGAAAATGAAGAGTTACACTCCAGACTGGGTGCTATTTATCATTGTGAAGCCAAGGAAGAAACAGCTTTAGAACCATTTACTAGTGGTGTATTTTCTTCCTTAACTATGGCTCATTATCAGAAAAGTGAGAGGTGCTGAATTTAATGTGAACTTTTATAAAAATGGCTGGGGAGGGCAATGTAACAGTAAGTTTAAACCTTGATGAGATTTAATAGAAACTCACAGTTTGTGGCAGCCCATGCCTGATTGTGCCCCAAAAGGCAGGAATGTCACCTGTGTATCTTTCCAGAGCCACCTGCAGATCTCAGTCTGGATTCCAGGCAAAACCAGCTCAAGCCCCTCAGTTTTCTGCAATATCAGGCTCTTGGTGAAGCTCCACCTGCCCTTGGCCATCTGCTGCTCTCTTCCAGCTGCTGCAGCAGCATCCAACCTGGTTGGGGGTTGAGGAAACCCCTGGTCTGGGAGAAGATCACTCATTTTTGGGAGCTGCAGCTTGCAAAATTATTTTTACAAAATATTATTTTACTTGGTAGGTACAAATAAGTGACAGGATGTGTGACCAGCATAAATGTTTCCAAGTAAATATTTTGGGGCAGAAAAATCAAGTATGATGAAGAGATCATTTAGAAAAATGCTGATTAGTTTCAGTGTATTAGTGAAGCAGAAAATTGGCTTGGAACATGATTGTTAGCAGCTATCTTGAGAGCTTTATCCATTTATATCACTATTTTCTTTACAAATGAGCTGAGGGATTAGCTTGCACTAAGCAGATGAAAGACGCAGCAGATTCCATTTAAGAAAGAGGAGAGGACTTTCCCAGTGCTTTACAAATGGACTTTCTTGTTAACTTGGCTGCTGCCAATGAACAACTTCTGGAACTGCACATACCTGGCTGCTCCCCACAACTCTTTTCTCCCTAAGAAAATTTTATATCCACCCTCTCAGCGGGGAATTCTGCATTTAACCAGTGAGATCTGCAGAAAGGCTGTGGGAAAGACACCTCATTCCCTCCATGCTTGGTTTGCCAGGTCTATCTGCACCCTTTTTTCCCTCTGGATGCAGACACTGTTTACAATTTTCCAAGGCTCCAAGTGCAGTGTCTGTCACATAGCAGCTCCATTCCCTGTGCATGGAAACGTGCAGCTGCCTCCGAGAGGGATGCATGGGAATGCTGCTATATCTTTAGCCTTAGAGATGATAATGTGCAATCACAGGCACATCCCAGCCAAGGAGCTTCACAACACACATTTGGAAAGCAGCCGGGCTGCAGCTTGTGACAATCACTCATCATCTTTTAATTACTATCTCAAATCCTTGAGAACCTTTTAATAATTCTTTGTTTACAGCTGAAGACAGGAACACTTGGGCACATCGTCCTCTTTTGAGTAAACAGACCACTAATTAAGTTTGCTTTGAACCCCAAGGCAGAGGTTTGCAGAGTCTTTCCGGCCTGACTGAGCATCCTCATCCCTGGAAGTGCTCAAGGCCAGAATGGCAGGTGGAGAACAGGTCCTCCAGGAGTCCTGTGCCCTGCCAGAGGGGAGGTCAGGCAGGACACTGAGGGTGTGAGGCAAAGGAGGTGACAGTGTCCTGGGTTTTGGGTATGAATTGTTTTCTAATGTGACTCATGTCACCATTTCATCAGCCCCCAGCAGCTGCATGGAGCAGCTTTCCCCAGCTGACACAGTTCCTCTTCAGAACTTAACTACCTGATTGCATCTTGGGTGGCCATAAACACAAACCTGTGTACATCTCAAATGCTTTGCTGTCATTTTTCTCTCTGAACCTTCATTCCTGCTCAGAACCTGCTGCACGCCTCTATTCTTCATTTGCAGGATGCATAAATTAAATTCATTCGTTGACTTATTGATGTTTTTCCCCATTGACCTGGAAGCTTGAAGAGCCAAAAGATGATTGAGTATTTGCATGCATGAATAAAAGGCAGTTTGTAGAACTGTTTGTAGAATAGCCAATTCTGAGAGCAGCAGGAGGAGAGTTGCTGCATTTTCACTGCAGGCTGAACTGTGAGTTCCAGTTCTCTGTGTGCCTTGGTTTGCAGGATCCAAACAAAATTACCAATGGAAAGCAGAGCAGCTCTAGTTTTTGCAGCCTCTGGATAAAACTAGACCACAGTGCTGAGCTGTTTGGGTCCAGCCAGTGTATGGGTCCATACCACGTGTATATCTGTGTTACAGAATTGGCTGGGCTGTGCCACAGAATCACAGAATCAATCACAGAATTTTTAAGGTTGGAAGGGATTTCTGGAGATCACCCAGTCCAACACCCCTGCCAAGGCAGAGTCTCCTGCAGCAGGTGACACAGGAATGTGTCCCAGTGGGTTTGGAATGTCAGTGTTTTGCAGTGTGGATGAACCTTCTTGAGAAAGTTGGGGGGTGGAATATGAGAAGGAGCAAGGAGAAAACTGGCTTGGAATCTGCTGTGCCACCTGCATTTGCTGGACTTTGTTCACATTATGACACCCAGGGCAACACCTTCCATCTGGAAACAATATAAAAATCAGGGTGTTCTGGAGCCCTTCAGACTGTTGGGCATAACAAACAGGAGGGGGAGGAGCTGTGTGGTTTCTGAAGGGATTAGGGGAGATAAGTGCTAATGCTGCATTATGTCATGTGAGATAAAAATATCTATTCATGGCCTAAGGATCCTAAAAATGTAAGGGGAGCTAAGTCAGATTAGACCTCCCAGCCCAGAAATTTACTTCCAACAGAAGCCACTAGTGAACACCTCAGGAGCTGCAGTAAGGGTTCCCCAGGATGCTGTCCCAGACTCCAGTTACTTGTGCCTCGTGGAACTGCTGGACCAGACATAATGACCTTAATGAATATTGCTCATTATTTTTGAGATCACCATCATAGATCTCCTCAGTCATTTCTCTCCCTGACTTAAGAGTCTTTTTCTATTAAGAAAATCTTTCTACTGGAACCTTACTACATATTTGATCACCCCATAACTATTTTTTTTTTAATTCTTCAATCTCTACAATATTAAATTCATGTGATACTAATTTTCCCATCCTCTGAGCCAGAGGATCAGATCTGTCTTTGATGTGCTAGCATAGCTTGTTTTCTAACCCTTTCTTATCAATGTACCCTTTGCACCAAGCTGATATTTTCATATCAACACATAATATAAACCCAAAATTTCCCTCCTGGCTGATAATAGCTCACAGCCCATCATTATACAAGCGAAACTAGGATTATTTTCCCATGTACATCACTATACATTAATCTCCACAGTCTTTCATGTGCCATTTCATTGCTTGGACACCTAGTGGCACACAGTGCTTTTACAATTTTTCGCAGTTAACTTGTGTCAACTAGCCTGAATTTGTCATCCTAGTCATTGACCTGGATTGACTTCCTAAGGTTCAATACATAAATACTCCAAGCAGTTTAGTCTGGGTGTGGCAGGTCTGATCAAACAGAGCACAGATGGGTCTGTTCACCACTTACACTGGTCCAAAGGCATGCCTTGCAAGAAATCTTTTCTTACCAAAAATTGTTCCAACAAACCTTGTGTGCAATTCCCCTCCAGCAGAGAAGTTTTCCTCTTCCACTTTCCTCTAGATACATCACAGGAAATGTTTATTTTGACGCAGTGTATATTATCTCGCTATTCCCTTAGCTGTGTTTGTTTTCTACCTAAAAACTGTTTCTTTCAAAGAAAAGATGCTTTCAGTAGAATTTTTCCCCAGCAAATCTGTCTTCATCTATTGTTGCCTGCAAAATCAACTACTTTAGCAGTATTCCCCTGACCCCTTAGATTGAATCCTCCTGTCTGCTCGTGGCTGCCCCAATTCAATATCTCCAGTTACTACAGATGCGTCTCTTGCTTATTGCTGTGCTGAGATCATGCACAGCCCAATGGGTGGGAAAAGCTTTGTTTTCTCTTCTGCCAGGCTTCTATCACACTCAGTATTTGCCCATCACACCACTTTCCTAGGAAATGTAATATGAATCTTCCTCTCCTGTGCATCTTCAGCCAGAGCACTAGGGGTATCTGAGTCATGGCAGATCTGTGATGAATATTTTGGTTTCTCTTATATTCTTTTGGGGTGTGTGCTAGTGCTGCTGATAAATGCACACTCTACTCTCTAGATATGAGCAGCTTGACATTTGAACAATGAATTTTGCTCCCTTGGTCATTTTCTCAGCAATTTCTCTGATGAAACTGTCAGGTCTTGGCCTCTGCTCCCTCTGAGCAAACAGCAGCCTCATACAATTTCCACAAGGTGCTGTTTTCCTTCCTTTGAAATGCCTTCCCTTGCTCATCACCACACAACCCTTTTCTCATTAGAATAGACAATTTCTATTGTGATTTCTCATCCTCTGTCCTTCCATGCATAATGACAATTTTATTACAAGGCCCTATTTCACCCTGCAGCCCTGAGATGGCTGGAGCAAGTCCTTCTGCTACACATGTACTGAACCTCATTTTTCTGCAGCTTGGCATGCCCTGGTGATGACTCTGTGTGGATGCAGTGTGTGTGCAGAGCTGGGAAACAAATGACTGTAACTTGCAAAGTCCTGTGGGAGATGCACATCACTTAAGCAATGGTGTCAATAACTCTCAACAAAGTAATGGCTGAGCCTTTGGAAAATGGTATTGGTTTTGCATCCTCAAAGCCCTTCTGCTGTGGGGAAGAGTGATCCCTCCCTGGAAAGCACAGAAACAGAACTATTTGAGATGCAGCCCATGTAAGGGCTGTGTGTGACACAGAGGTGTGGATCATAGTGGTCAGAGGGTCTTCAAGACAGCACAGAATTTCTCCCTGAAAATGGATCAATTATACATAAAATGCTGGCAGCTGTTCCTAAAGCCATCCAAAGGGGAAGACTTCACTGCCTGCAGGCACACATTGTCCTTCAGTGTTGCCCTTGCCATTTGCTTGTTCTTCCAGAGACACACAGAACTGATTATTGTCCTCTCTTGGCATTTCAGGTTGTACTTGATAATTTTTTCTGGTTTTGCAGTTTTTCAGTTCTGTACAGTCATCCAGCTAATGCTTGTCAGTGCCTCTCTGCAAAGTGAAGGACACAAACCATGATCAAAGTATCTGGCTCCCTTCACAGCACAGAAGTACTGAAGGCAGCACTTAGTGTTCCAGGCAGATATTTTCTTCTTCCAGGAGATCCTGCTCTCCAGGGGTTTGTATTCAAACAAAATCTTTCTCTCTTCTCCTTTGCCTGCTGGCCTTTTCAAAGTTGCTTCTGGAAACTCACAGAGCAAATTCTGTGATCCTTCAAGTGGTGGCTTTGAATAGGCTGATGAAGTCCAACCAAAGATGATTAAAGCTTCAGCAGCTGATGATGCATCATTTCTTCAGGGGATGGCAGATTGGTTTGTCTGCATACCTTGAGCTGCGTCCTTGAAAGATGCTAAAGTGTGTGAAATCCCTCAGGAAAAAAAAATTGAAATTTTTTGTTCTCTTCTCTTCTCTTGCAAATGCCCAGTACCCATCAGACAGGGTGAGTTGTGCTGGTGTCTCCATGGGGACAACAGGCTCCCTGCTGCAAAGGTGAAAGGTACCATGAGCTGCAGGGACAGGGCAGAGCTGGGCTTTCTGAGGCCACTGACTGCTTCTGAATGGTTTTTCTCTCCCCATCTCTCTTATTTATTTGGTTTAATATTGACAAGCTATGCTAGAGCATGAGGAGAGATAATAGAATTCCCTCACTGAGAGAGAGGAATTCCCTGTGGTCCTCCCTAAAATTGTTTTCTTTTCCTAAGTGCCTGTGAGAATTGTATGGAGGTGTTTTACCTCCTACTACTTAATTTGACCAGGAGCTGTGGACACATAAAAAGTCAGGTGCCTTATATATAATAGCAGCCCTTTTTCATTTTGGGCTGTGATGCTCTAACAAAAATGCTTTTCCTATGGGCAGGTCAGCAGATTTTAGCCTTTGTGATGCCACCAGTTTGCAAGGTGATCAGCCGAGCCAGGCAGAAAGCAATTGTCCCACAGGTTTGTTAAATTGTCCAGTCTGGGCTGGTCTAGAGTGGGTTCAGAACTCCAGCAGACCCTTTGCCTCACCATCAGCTCTGGGGCAGTGGTGATGGTGAGGCAGATATCCAGTGTGCACAGAGGTGTTCAGGTGGACCCAGTGCTGCTTGAGACATGGACAGTGTCCCACCTCAGGCTACTGTTTTGGTAGGTTTGGAATTCCTCTGCCCTTCCCACTGCTGTCAGCTGCTTTCAGTACATGAGTCTGATGGTTGGGTCATCCCACTGCCCAGCAGCTCTCCTTGTCCAGTTAATATCCAATAACTCACAGGGAGTGTGCCTCACATGCCACCAGAACAATTAAAATTTGTATCTGCAGATGAATGAGAGTATCCACAAAATGCATCTGCAGCTGTGCCCCAGCTCCTGAGAGCATCCCTGCACTGGGCAGTTTCTGCCCCAGGTCTGGCTGCACATGGCACTGGCAGAGCCCAGCTGTGCTGCAGCCACATCTGGATCCTGGTGGACATTCCATCTTGAATGAACTGCCCACCAGATGTGCTCCAGGGAAAAGGTGCATTTCATTACCTGTCAGAGCTGCACCTCCCTTAGTGAGGATGCAGGTAGATTTTCAGTAAACACTCCTCCAGGTTGGTGTGAATGACTTTTATTAATGTGCCAGATGATTTTCAGACAAAAGCTCAATGCGCACAAGTTCCTTTTTATTCAGGAGTCTTCAAGTGAATCTGCAAAAAAATTTAATTCAAGAGGTGTCTTCCCTTCATTTGTCTGTGGTAGAGCTGGGAACTGAGCAAAAATCTTCCAAGCTTGAGGTGAACCAGTAAATGTCCTTTCCTTTCTTTAGAGGAAAGCAGCTTTTCTCCAGGCTGGAGGATGACTGAGTGACAAATCACACTGGCAATGGTGTCAACAGAAGTGGCTTTAAACTAAGTTTAAAATTGCTTTTGGAAACACACCTCAAATCACAATGCAGGCAGAATTTTGGCAGATAGGTAACTGTCCATGTGTTTTGTGCATCCCTGGAAAGAAGCCCCTCCAGAGCCCATCACAGGAGGATGAGCAGGAGATCTCCTCTCCAGCCCCTCACTCCCACCACTGTGCTCTTCCTTCTCCTGCTGCTCCACTTCAGCACCTCGGGGCATCATTTCTAACTAACACTTTTAATGCTCCAATTTCTCAGGTTCCTGGTGTATAATTAGAAGTCCTGACATCCTTGTCTCCTTCCTCCCTGGTGCCACGGGCCTGCTGAGAGGAGGAGAGAGGCTTTATCCCTGTCTCGTGGCAGAACCAGCAGCAAGCCCTTCGCCAGGACAATATCTGCCAGCATCCATCAGCCTCCCCGTAATTAGCTCCAAAGTTAACTGCTTTCCATCTCCCAGAGAGGCCAACACCTCTGTGTTTACTTCTCACTGGGAAAAATTCCTCCCACAGCCACCAGAAAGTGCCTGCTAGCCCAGGAAGTGCAAATTCACAGTGACACACAAATCTCCCCTTAATATCCCCCAACCTGACACCACAATGCTTCCTCAACAGAGCTGCCTTTGGCAGGAAATGCACAAAGCTGTGGCTCTGCAGAGCCACAGGGCCATTGGGTTAGAGGAGCTTTCAAACAAACACTTGGCACCAGGGCTGTGTTTTTAAAATTTGTGTCTTTTCGTTTTTCTCCCCAAGGAATGAATTATGGCAATGGAGTGTCACTGGGAATGGAATGGAAAACAATTGGGGAGTAGGAGGAAGTTTTGCACAACAAACTGGGGGAAGTTTTCCAGCAGAGTTGAACCCCAGGGGCTGCACAGCCCCAGTCTGGAGCCATCATTTTTGTTTTTGTTTTCTTCCCTTCTTTCTGGGAATGGACTTAGTCCAGTGGTGGAGCAGCCAAGGTGGATGCCATGCTGTAACTCAGACTTGTATTTATTTTATCTCTGCCACCCACTGCCAGAGATTGTAGACATTGATTATAGTTTGCAGATGTCCAAAAGACTTGCAGAAAAAATCTCTTTTTTTTTGTTGTTTGTTTGTTTGTTGTTTTTGGTTTTGTGTTAGAATGTCTACAGCAAATTATTTACAGCAATTGCTACAGTCCAACTGAGCTCCCACCACAAGGTTAATGAAAATTTTACCACTGTCTTCAGGGCAGCAGAACCAAGTCAGAAACAGGACCTTTTTATCCAATGCACACCAAGGAAAAAAGTTCTGCTGGTTGCAAGTGACCTGGATTGGACTGTACATTTCTATATTGTGGGTCTATTGGTATGTCTGGGCCTGAGAGAGAGAAAAATATGGTTATGCTATTGCTTCATAACTCAATCTGGGGGTAATTTATGGATATATAGGTAGTTTATTTCCCAAGACCATCAGGGATGACAGAGTGTAAGTAATTTCTCTACCCAAGTAACAAAATCTAAATAGCTGTGAGCTATTTAGCAGTGATTCATTATCAGTTGATGCACTTTTTAAAGGCTGGCTTATACTTCTACACCTGCCATCCTTCTTTCCTGTGTCTTGTAGAAATATCCTGTTAAGTAATCTTTTTGGGAGCTCTGACCAATAAAAGACCTTTGCAGAACTTTGCTCATTCTATGAGCACAGCAGCAGCCTGCCTTTATAACCTGAAATAGCTCCTCTTCTATTTATTCCTGGTGAAAAACAGTCAAACTTTCAAGGACTTCTGGAGATAATTACTATTATTACTAGAAAACACGTCTGTTCCACTGAATGACTGATTAATGCTTAGTTAGATTCTGGGAATGTTCACTTTGTGAGTTGAGAGGAAAGCTGTGTCCTAAAAAAGTGTAAATCAGTTTATGGTGAGATGATAGAACATATCTGGATTCCAAGAACCTTTTGTCAGGATGTGCTTTCTACTCGTTCAGATCTACACTCGACCTAAGATTTTTGTCCCCACAAAGCATAGGATTCTCTTAACTTTCATCTGCTCTCACCAGGCAAAATTCAGTCCCACACATAGAAACTCCACATTGGGAGAGTCTAAGCAGATTTTCAAGAGATTCTGGGTAATTCTGGAGATGAGTTCCCATCCTATCTTCTGTGCTTTTATCCTGGCAGTGCAGATGGTCTTCATATATAAGTAAACAGAGTCAATATTCCAATATTCCTTCCACCACTAGCCAGCAAACCCACATGCTTTGAATTTCAGAATGAGTCTTTTGTGGCTGGCAAGTCTGGGCTCATAATAAAGGTGCCAAAAATTCTGTATTATCTTGAAGTTCTGCCTTCCACTTCTGTGATTCCATTGATTTCAGGACTGCTTAGCCAAGGGAGGAAAAAAATCCATCAAGCTAATTCTTAAAGAAATACAATGAATATTCTTAGGCAGCTCAACAAAGCTGTGCCTACGGTGCTACCAACAGTGAAACCTTGTTTTAAAAATTGATTTTTCTTCTTTTAAAATAACAAGATATAACAATAAGTACACAAAGGAAGTTAAAAGCACTGATGATCTGAATATTTTGCTGTGTGCCATTGGGAACATGGCACTGAGAGGATCCTGACCTTTATTTCTGTAATCTGTATGCTCCAAGATACAAAACCTCTAAGAGGTGCTACACAAATCATAGCAGATTGACTCAACATGTATCACATATTGTAAAAATCATGGTCCTTTTCAGATAGAAAGGACAAAGAAATGTTAATTTAGTGGACATTTAATTTCCTTTTTAGTCTTTTTACAGAGGAGCAAAGAAACAGGAGGGACCAACAGTCAGCAGACATCCTGAATTTGGGGATGGGTTTTCTTTTCCCATTTCCACCTGGTTAGTTCCCTTCCCATCTTAATCCTAGATGGAAAAAACCTAGAAAAATTGCAGAGTCAAAGACTTGCACATATGAGCGTGGTTATAAAGCAGGTTGTGTTATTACCTTTATCATGGCTATTTCAGGCAGTGGCAACTCACAGGAATGCTCGTGAGTCAATAGTATTTAAGAATAAACAACACAATACTGGTAAATAGTTGGTTTAAGTGAATATGTGCAACAATTTCCATGGGAAACCAAATTTCTCCTTGGCCATGACAAGACTGGCTCACTGCTCCTTAGAGACTAAGGAAAGGAGGATGGTTTTCCACCTGGAAGTGAGTCATGGCAGGAGGGGAATTGGATGGGGACTGGTTTAGTCCCCAGTTCTCCAGGCAGTGACCCATAAATCTGCTCTGTGCAGACACACAAGGAGGGTTTTATGAGTGCTTTGTTACAGGCTGTCCTCCCCATGAAGAGCTTATCTGGGTTTAGAAGCCCAGGTGACTTTCCCCAGTGCAGTCAAGACCCTGAAAAGCCTTGCTCCAAAGGACAGAGCTGTCACAGGGTTTCCTTACCCTACAGACAATGGAGAACCTGGTGCTGTTGTCCTCATCCCTCTCCTCTGCTCCTTATGGCATCATACTGACCTTGGCTTGGGTGAAACCTCAATTCCTCTTCCACTGGGGCTGAGACTGTCAGGAACCAGCCAGAAATGCTCTCTGCTGACAGCACTGCAGCTCCTGAGCATGGGAAATGAGCTGTCAGCACTGCTGACTGAGCTGCAGTTATGGCTAGGAAGTAGCTGAGAAATAATGTCAAATCAGTGTGATGCTGTTTGTGCCACACTCCAATCTGCAAGCGAAACAGGAGAGGAATTCTTCAAATAAATGATTTATTTAATGAATTATTCAGCCAGCTTTAATTTACTCAATCAATCAGAAGTCGCCAGCACCATGGGACATAAATGGACTAATGTTTTTCCAGGCATCAGTAAAGAAGGTAATTCCTGGTCAGCAGCACAAGTGCTCAGTGTTTGGGGCTGACAGAGGTGTTCCTGGATGTAGCTGAGTCAATGCCACACTAAAGCATATTTCAGATATCCTAAACTGAGTTTTTCTTCTTCCTTAATAATCTGTCTCCCCTGGAATGTCCCTGTAACACATCAGTCCATGTGGGCAGCCATACAAAAGTCTGTTCTGCAACATTAGCTTTAGCTTTGAGGAAGTGCAGGCAGTGGGATTGTTTTGCACCATCCACCTGAGAAGGCAGGTGAGAGAGATTCCATCCTTTCCTCTTTGCTGTGAGGGGCCAAATCATTCCTCATGCTTAGCTTCTGTGTCCAGGCTTTCCCTGAGATCTCATGTTATAGGAACTCCATATTCTCCCCCACTGCAGTTACCATGCTCCATAGAAACACTGACAGTGATATTTACATCCCACCATGAGCTTTCTGGAGACCAAAAACCTTCACAGCTGCTTTGTTTGGAAGTGGCTTCTCCTTTTCACGAGAGACTGAACAAGCCATCTCATTTGCTGCTGTTTGTGTGGCACTTTCAACGTGATAAATTACCTCAGCTACATATAACACAGGAAACTCTCCCTCCTGCTGCTTGACACCAGGGCTACATTGCTCCAAACATCTCCCCTCACTGTATTTGTGCAGAGCTGCACCTGCAAAGTGCACACAATTCTGGGGTTTGTGCAGGCATAGGAAAAGCTTCATTCACCATGGAAAGGAGTCACATCCCAGGCAGTGCACTTTTGCCAGGACGACACATCCACCACCATGATTCCCTTGCCCAGCACTGCCAATGGGGCCACAGAGCTTCAATCATGGGCTGGCACAGCTGCCAGCAGGGACTGGCATGGAGGCAGAGCCAGGTTTTATTTTTGGTGTTACACCTGAAAATTCAGTGCAGCTCCACAGCTCAGGCTGGCTCATGCACACTGCTTTGTTACAAGAGTCATCCTGCCATGGGAGCAATCCCTAGATGAGGAATGCCTGCAGCAGCTGCTGGCTGCTTGGACTTCTCTCCAAAATCAAGAGTCACACTGTCATCTCGCTCTTTTCCTGGGGATTAGTTTGGGTATTTCAGCTATCTAGGATAACTCAGCTCCAGATGGAGATCCTCACAGATGCTCATAATGGTTCCAGGCTCCACAAGCCTTGCTTGTTTCTGAGTGAATCGAGGATCATGGAAAGGTAATGGGGTTCCTAAGAGCTGCTGTGGGCTTGGTGTTCACTGAGAAGCTTAGCAAGTGATGTCAGCTGAGGACAGATTTGCAACCTCAAACCTCCAAGTGGCTCCCATTCCCCTGCCAGACTGAGGGGCATTTATCAGCCTGGGTTTGATGGTGACAGTCCCGGGTCTAACTACCTAGGGAATATTTTGCTAGCTCCAAATTGCACCAGGACAAACCAAAAAGAAAAACATCCAGGAGGAAGGAATGATCAGCTGTGGTGTCTGAAGCCCAGAGATGGGCATTTCTGCCTTTCTGACTGTCAACAAACCCAATTGCTGATTGATTGGCAGCGACTCAGGGTAAATCCGCTTAGCTGGGATTAGATGGAGAAGGTTAATGAAGTGTCTGAAGGCAGATATGAGATGCTGGTGCTCTCTGGGCAGAGCAGAGTGCAGCACACCTGCCTGCCCTCACCTGCAGGAGTGACTCTGCTGCTTCCCAGGTGGGAAGCTTTCCAGGAATACCCAGAGGAGGCAGAAATGGGTCCAGGCAGGATCAGTGTGGGGGCAGAACAGGGCAATGAAGGCTGAGCCACTGCAGCTATTGGGGTGTGAGTGCTGCAGGCTGAGTTTGTGGGTTTGAGGGACAAAACAGCCCAAGGGCTTTGTTTGGAGGTCATCTTCTGCCACAACCACAAGGAACAGAAGTGCAGCCATGCTGCAAGCCAACATGCTGAGCAACCTGATCTCGTTGGAGATGTCCCTGCTTATTGCAGGGGGGTTGGACCACAGGAGCTTTAAAAGTCCCTTCCAACCCAAACTATTCTATGATTCTATGAAACAGCTCTGCATCTTGGAAGTGATTTTCCGGTTTCCTCAATGGTGGGAGCACTACTGTCCAGCAGCTGAACAGCCTTTGCCTCCCCCTGACAGGAAATTCTGCATTCCAAACCTGGACTGGAACTTGCAGTTTTGTTTACAATTAAGCTGAAGCAAAATCTTTTCTGTAAACCCCAAAGGATCCTTGTTTGTTTCTAACAGATGTGGTCAGACTCTCTGTTCTCTCTCATCAATACAAATCAATATTTACTATATTAAAGTCACTGGATTCACACAATACAAAATCAATGCAAAGCAGAAAGCAAACAAATCCATGTATTACGGTAACAGGTAATATTTTACCTCTCTTCATATTTTGATTACTATTCCATATCAAGGGCATTTTTCTGCTCCTCATTTGCATTGAGCCATAGCCTCTCATCTCCCTTTGCTTTTCCATCCTTCCTCTCTCACACCTGCCTCTTCTCACCCCCTCCACTCTGATTAATTTTCACAAATTAATTTTCACAAGCAGAGCCTGTTTAGTCCATGGCAGCAATGGCTCCCTGTAGTTATCTCCATTCTTCTGCTATATTTTCCTCTCTCCCTGTCCATTTGAGGAGGGGGCTGATAGAGCAGCTTTGGTGGGCACATGGCATCCAGAGTCAAACCTCTCCTGTGCATTTTGTTCAGTGTATTATTTTAATCAGAAGTGTCTTTGCAATTTTCCCTTCTGATAAGAAAGAGAAGTGAAGGCAAACAGTTCATCCTGCAACATCTTGGGTCCCTGTGCTCTTTTGAACATAACCCTGATGATGCAGGCTGAAAGATTTGGATGTTGAGGGAAGTTTGTGCCAGTGTGAGCTCATTAGATAAATATTTGCAGAAATGTGTGGATCTGAAGTAGGCTGGAGCTGAGCTTTCAACCATCAGGCTCTCCTTCCTTTTCATAGAATCATAGAATTGTTTAGGTTGGAAAAATCCTTTGAGATATTTGGGTCCAACCATTAACCCAGAACTGCCAATCCACCATTAAACCAAGTCAGGGAAAATGTTTTTTTGTCACAGTCTGTGAAAGATCAGAATCTTCTGATGGAGCAGAACAGAGTTGCTCCAGAGACCTGCTCCCAGGAACTTCAAAAGATCATACAGATAAAGTGAGCAGAAGAATTAAAGACCAGAAATTAAGAAAAGGGTAATTCAGTCTTCTGCCTACCATTTCTGAAGAGCTACAGGTACAGACAGACCCAAGGTAAAGTACCTGGTCTTTTAAAATTTGTTTAAAAGGGTTAATAGCAGGCAGGAGTCTTCTTCTGTTGCCTCTAACAGAGATGTCTGTGAGGTGCAGGCAGGACCTCAGAGGAGCCAGGGAGATGAGACATGGCTGTTCCTTTGCACAGGAGTCCCTTCTCTCTAGAAGTTACACACCCTTCTAGAGAAGGTGGTGTGTAACTCATGTTTCTTGCACTTCATCCACACTTTTGTTAAAGGTAGTGCATGTCTTTCATCTTTATATTTTTAATAAAGGACACATAAAAAACCCCAGCCAATGAACCCTTTTAGTCTCCCTCATTTTTACCTCCATTAGATGTGTTACCTAGTTACTTAACCCCCATTCTCTTTGATTCATTTACCATTATTTTTCCTCTCTTAGCCTACAATCATTCAACAACAAGCCAGAAGATGAGCTCTTATCTCCTCTTAGAGCCCAGGCAGCTTTTTTTTCTTTGTAGTGCAAATGAGATGTACTGAAATGGCCTTTTCCTCCCTGGCTTTGCATGAGGACCAGACCTGTTTGCTCAGGCTGTGAGTTTCCATCAGTGTGACTTTCTCAGCATCCCCACTCCCTGTTTCCTCTCCCCTGGCCGTGGTTTTAGCAGCAGCTCAGCACTGCCAGTGCAGAAGTCAGAGTGACCACATGGTGAGTGCTGAGTTTGGGGTTATCCCCAGGGCAGGCAGCACAAATCTGCCCCTGGGCTTCTTTCCACAGAGAGCAGAACCAGCACTTTTCAGCAGCTTTGCTTAAGCCATCAGAAATGGCAATTTAAGATCTAATTCTTATCAGGAGGATGACCCTTCCAACCTGTTCCAGCCCTGGGCATGCTCTTTATTTCTCTTTATTTCCCTTCCTGGGTGTTTTCGTGCTCTGCAAGCAGCACACAGGGGAGGGAGTGGTGCAAAGGCAATCTCTTCCCTGAAATTTGTGTTTGAGCCTCAGCTGTATGACCACTGCTAGGTGATCCCACTCATGGCACACCTGTAGGGTGAAATTCAAGGCTTGAACCTTGTTTTTTAAATTTTGCTTCTTGTTCCACAAGCAGAAAACATCCAGAAGGAGGGAGAAGAACTAATCTGACCCCAAAAGTTATTTCTCAGATGTTAAAAAATACAAACCAAACCATGCCTGCCTGCTCTCTTCTGATTCATCAAACTCACAACTGGTTCCCTTGGTCCTCCCACTGTGCTTATTTCTTGCTCATTATTGCTCCAGAATAATTTCCCTGCTTTCTTGTCAACTCTTCAATCCACCTTTACCTCCCATCCTGCATGTGATGAATTTCCTTTCAACTTTTTCTTCTTAGATTGAGCCTGACAGGATGTGTAAAAAAAGTTACTTTTTTCCCAGTAGTGAACTCTTATTCCTCTTGCTCCTTGAGCTCTCTGTACTGGTGTGCTGTGCCTAAACTCCCCCAATTTGTAATTGATAAAAATCCAGAATTTGCTTCAGCATATTTAATGATACACAGAACCATTCACTGAGCACTTCACATTAATTCTGCTTTAATTGTTTTCTCACAATTACACAGTTTTTATAAAAGGAAAAAAGGCAGAGGCAGATAATCACTGAAACTAAATGCAATTCTGGGAAGTCTTGAATGTTCCAAACCACAGACCAGGAGAACCATAACCTGTGCATTTCTGCTTCTGCAATCTCTTTGTTTGCTTGAGTTCTTTTTTAGAAACTATTTTTAATTTCAAAATGCAGCAGTGAGTGAAAGTTTGGTTCCCATCTGTTCTTGGCTTCATGGTTTGTGCTTCATGAGATCCCTTCCAGAAATGCATTAGTTATACATTCTTGCAGAGCAAGTGGGTATTTTCTGCAGAAGCTCTCACTGTGGCAGCCACTGAGCATAAATAAACATAAATGACACCTCTCCTGTGCTCTTTAAACAGGACATTTGCATTGTCATCCAGCAAATAGACTCCCTGGTAAACAGGTAGAGCTGTGCAGTGATTATCAGGCAAAAGCATCAGGTAATGAGTGAAACAGTCTTTGGAACAACTGGTAAAAGCTGGAATGCAAATCTCAGTCCTGCATCCCAAGTCAGTTGGGTGCCATCAGACATGATAATTTATGGCATCCTTTGGGTACCAGTACAAATTTAGCACCAGGAGCTGGATTTCTGAGTACAGGCTTTGTACCCTTTCATGTTTTCAGCAGAATTTGGGCAAGGATTAACAGAATGATGTGCAGAGGCTTTTCCCTTTTCTTTAGGACTGTAGTCATGGGAAGAGTTCTAGTACCATCTGCTGAATGCAGAAGAGGACCAAAGCATTTACTCTGTGCTGAGATTCCTCATTTTCCCCTCATTTTAGTGCTGTCAAGGCTTTTCAGGGGCTTTTCCTTATGCAGAGTTAGTAATGACATGCTTGGATTTGCATGGCATCCAATGGCATGAGATTTTATTTGACATTTTGGAAGTTGCAGCTGTAATTTTACCCTCCAGACCTGCAGCTCCTTCCAGATGGGGCTGGTAGGAGGAACAAGAAGGGTGTTCTCCAAACTGAGAAGTAGCTCTCAGAAGAGGAGCTCTATCCAAAACAAGTGGCACTGTCCATAGCTGAATTCCTGAACTCAAGACAGTGATGGGAGCTGAAAAAAATGCTATGGAGTATTTGGGATAGTGTAGAGTTAAACTCCAGAAAAACGAGGGGGTCTTGTTCATGTTATCACATGTAATGGTCTGGAGTTGACTCACAAAAACTTTAAGGTCTCTGGCTTGTGTTTTTCTGAATTAAGAAAGAGGGAGTTCATAGTTTGGAAACTCAGAGATATGGGAAACTGAGGGATGGACATACAAATTATAGTCTTTGACAAAGTTTCACCTTGGGATTTACTTTAGAGCCTGGATTTTGTTTTATGGTTTGCTCAGATTATTGTATTTTTTCCCCACCCCCAGGCATTTAGCACATGCCAGCAGAGCACAGAGCCATGGTTCAGTGGACAGTTTGGGCTGTTTCTGTGAGGAGCAGCTCTCATGCTATTTCCAGTTGCATTTTATATGTTGGTAGAACAGCAGGTGTTGATTACCAGGAGAATTCAGTTCTGATGTCTTCCAGGCTGGTGCAGCCTTTCCACCTTCCCTACACAGCTCAGCCCCACTGCAGCTCTCTCTGCAGGAAGCCTCCAGGTCACTGTGACCACAATCCCTCTTGGTGGCTGCACAAAAATCTCAGGAGCTGGGAAGGACCAGCCTTAGCTCCCCAGGTTTGCCTTCCATGGTTTATAGAGGGGGAGGCTGACCTGGGTTATCATTCTGAATTTCCCAGCTGACATTGCAGAGAGCTGGATCTCCACCTGTGAGTGGAAGAACCACAGTTCTACTCAGTTCCTGCTGAGTTTCAGGGAATGTTTGTATTTGTTTTTCCACAGGTTGTCTGGGTACTGGAGATGTGTCCCTTGTTTCTGCAAGGTGTCACCACGTAGCATTCAGACATTGTCTCCATATAGACAGCTCATCATCACAGTATTTTTTTGTTTCAGTTTGCTCAAACATAGCAGAAGGGATTTAAGTGGTTAAGAAAATCCATCCTGATGGAATTTGTACTAGTGGCTGGATGTATTTCAGCTGAATGAGTTTCCTGCACAACTGAACACACTGTGTGCTTTCTGACAGAGCTACAAAGTGCTTGGCTCTCAGTCAGTACATCATAGAATCATTAAGGATGGAAAAGATGCAGGATTAGCTGTTTGTGGGAGGAGATCCCAGCCAGTGTCCAGAGCTGGCATTTTTTCTGTTAAGTCCCATAACATTTAATGCTTTTAAAGTGCCAGATTTTGGAGTAGTGGGAGTGTACTCTCTACCACATGGAAAAATCTTACCTTAATAGACACACAGGAAAGTTTCATAGGTCAAAATACAGCCTAAAATTACAAAAAAGGAGAGACTACCTACATCCAAAATGGATAAAAATTAGTGAATACTTGTTGCAGTTCTGTACACTGCAGTGCCTGTGTGTAGCATTACACTGGGCTTAAGTGTCCCATCATGAACCATGAGCAGAATATAAAGATGGTGCTTGACTCAAAGCATTTATACACTGGCTTTTACTTTAAAACTCATTTTAAGTTGGTGACATGTTTTTTGGCTACATGAGATAGTTATGAAGGGTGATGCTATACCAAGAGTGGAACTGGACTTTTGCTCACACCTGAAAGTCCTGAGCTTGATATCCTGTGATCTCATGCTGAGATCTTTGCCATCACCAAAGCCCAGAGACCAGGTGGGGAACAGCTTCAAACCTCTATTTGGTGTGTTAGCTCATTAGGAGCACCAAGGGTTTGCAGGAAAAATAATTTAAAGTTGAATGGAAACACTGGGGAGAGGAGGGAATGGGAAGGGAAGGGAAGGGAAGGGAAGGGAAGGGAAGGGAAGGGAAGGGAAGGGAAGGGAAGGGAAGGGAAGGGAAGGGAAGGGAAGGGAAGGGAAGGCTCTTCTTCACCATGGCAGTGTGGGAGGCCAGCTGGTCAAATACTTCAACAAGAGTTGATGGTAACAGTAAGAATAAGAGAAAGGAAAAAAATAAGACTTACCAGTTCTATCTAGTCTATTTCTCACAACTGTAAGTGGGAAGGCTGTTTTGTGAAGAGCAGGAAATTAATTTTTTTATCCTTTGACCCTCTGCTTTGTGGATTTCTGCCAGTGACGTGAGATCCAAGGGAGTAACAATGACAGAAAAGTGGCATGACACAATGGCTCTGAGACTCCCAAACTCTGTATTTTGTGCTTTCAGCCTCAGCCAGGGCAGGAAAGAAAACTCCTTGCAGAATTGATCCAGGTGTTGTGAACTGGACTGCAGGTGAAAGTGAAATCAAATTTAGAATCACAGAATTGTTTAGGCTGGAAAAGACCTTTAAGATCATTGAGTTCAACCTCTAACTCAGCACTGCCAAGCCCACCACCAAACCATGTCCCTAAGTGACCCATGTTCACATTTTTGAACACTTCCAGGTTTGGTGACTCCACCACTGCCCTGGGCAGCCTGTTCCAGAGCTTGACAAATTTTTTGGCAAAGATATTTTTCCAATTTAAACCTCCCCTGGTGCAACTTGAGGCTATTTTCTCTCATCCTGTCACTTGTTACTTTGAGCATCCCGAGAGCAGTGTGAGATGGCAATTTCCTTTGTTGTGGAGGTGTGCTGGGAAGAATCACTGCAGATGGGGTTGGGAACTTCATTATTATTATCCATGATTGTTGCGAGGAAAAAAGCAATCAGATTATCCCAAGTATTTAATTTTTTGCTAGATATTCCCTTTCAGGGCTCTTAATACCAAAAGAATTCCCGCAAGAAGTTCTAGTTACTACAGCTGTTACATACATTACACCATAAAATGCTGCAAATTTACCCCAATTCTGTCCCTTGCTGATTTCTGCTCACGTCATTGGCATTTTTCTTCTGGTGTCAGAGAGGCTGAAGGGATTCAGGGGAAGAAGGCTGCTCAATAAAGGAATAAATCCAGGCAGGCTGTTCCAGATATGATTGACTTCTCTGGGGAGGAAAGCCAATGTACCAGTGGTACAGCACAGGCTTGGGGGTGATTTCCTCTGAGGTGGATTAAACCTGTTTGGAAGTGAGATGTTTAATCAGCACCTTTAATGTGAGGCAATGTTACAGATGATTAAACAGGAGCTTGTATTCATAAAAGTAAATGTGAAATTACTCAGGAGTGCCAGCAGTTTGGGAGGAGATTTGCAGAGCGAGGTACAGGAGAGAGCATGAGTGGGTGATGAGAAGCAATTCAGGAAGTAAAGGAAGCTTTAATGTCCCCTGCCATCCTGTGTGCCTCTGAGACTGGGCTTTGGGACCAAGTGCTGGCTGAACAGGAAGCAATGAAACTCTTTGTGATTGCTGGTTCACTCCTACCCTCAGCAAAGCTATGCTCTGGATGTCCCTGTGCATAGACGTGGTGACATTGGGGATTGTGCCCCTCCTTCTGCCTGGCACCCAGGACACCATGCAGGGCCCCTCAGTTATTTGCCACTTAAATAAAGAGAGGTGGTGGGTGAGGCAGCAGAGGTAGCCAGCATTTTCAAGAGAATTGTGAGCTGGCCAAGGCAGAGCATGAAATAGAAAAAGTCACAAACTTGGACGTGGCTAAAAAAGGATTTAAAGCCCAGAGGCTTTGCCAAAGGAGGTAAAACCAGATCTCTGTCAAGAGGAGTCAGTTTTCCTCGAAACATGAAACATCTGGGCAGCATCTTTCCATGAGCAGCAAATGCTGAGCATCTGCACATGTTGGGAGCCCACCAGCAAATCTCACTTTTTGGAGCAGTGAACCAGCTCAAAAAAATGACCCACTACTTGCTATAGAGATTTTCCCACGAAACAGAGGAAAGCACAGAAATGTTGGCTAACCTGGGATTTGCTGGCAGATGTGCAGGGCAGCACAGAAGGCAAAAATTGATCACCAGAACAGACTCAGTGTGAGCCAGGGGTTGGGCAATGGAGCTGGGCCAGTTGGTGTAATTGGCAGAGGTGTGCCATTCACAGCAGTTCTGTGGGGCTGGAGGAAACTTTGGGTTGGAAAGGTCCTCCAGCAATTGGAAGTCGGGTCAGGTTTCCTTCAACTTCCCCCCACACCCATTTGGATAATGCAGGATCTCCCAGAGTTTGGAGGAAACACAGCAGGAGGTTTTTCTTTCCATTTTCTTACCCTGACCTTTGCTAGAAAGCAAGTGGTTGGTAGAGCGTGAGCTGCCTGTGCAGGTGGGTTTAATATGCATGAGGAAGAAATTGATCCTCAGCTGCCTCATGACATTATGGGATTCTGAGTAAAAGTCATAAATCCAACCTGCAAGACCAGGGAAATAAGTGATTATTGGGGGGGGGGGGGGGGGGGAAAGAGGGAGGCAGTTGAGTTAACTGCAGGCACAGTGGAAAAACTGGCAAGAAAAAGGGCTACACAAATATAAGACTATTCAGGATAAATTAGTTTAAAATTGAAATTACTCTTCCATTCTCTGAAAGGTGGACACTGAACTGAAGGGGCTGCTGGTGGTGGTATAAATATCACCTCTCCATGTCTTGTTTCCCTCTGGATGGGCTAGCAACAACAGGAATTTGGTTCCTTTCATAATCAGATGTGTGGTGGATCACAGATAAGCCATCTCTGAGATGAGATGTGCTGTGGAGGTCAGAACAGATCCAGTGGGCAGCACCTCTGTGGTGTCCACATGTGAGATGAGGAACAGGTCTGCCACTCCAAAAGAGCTGGAGATGGGTCTGTGGGGATTCCACAAGGACCCTGGCTCTGCCAAATGGCTGGGCAAGTCTTCTCTGGGGGTTTCATTCAGGCCAATATTAAAGATTTGAGAGATGCCCTGAAGGTTTGTCTGGGGCATTTGCATTTTGAGATGTGGCCTGGCTGGTTTGCAGGGAAGTGTTTTGCAGAAGAAGATGCAACAGCCTGAAGCTGCATTTTGGGGAAGGTAAGATGTGTTTGCTTCTGTCTGTATGTGAGGCAGGGCAGAGACCCTGAGCTCAGTGTTGATTGTGGGTGAAATCAGGCTGGTGGGAGAAGAAATGGGGTAAGGATGAAGCTGAACCCCCAGCATTACCACTGAACACTTGAAATGTTGTCCAGCACTTGCTAAGGATCCTCAGGTCCAAGACACATTTTGATCAGGAATTGGAAGATGCTCTCTGACATGGGTACAGCTTTGTTCAATACAAGTTGTACTGCACTGGTTCAGCCAAAAAAAAAAAAAATTATACTGGGGAGAAACAGATGGCAGCAAACAAAATTAAGTCACTTTTAGGATTCTTATCCATTAGCACAGACATATAACTCCCTGAAGACTGTAGAAGGTTGGGTTTTGGCTTTTCTGTATTAAATTTTAAACATTGCAAATAGAAGTAAATCCAGAGGATGAGGGGAAACTGCCTTTGGAGCAGAACAAAGCCTGCAGTGCCTTGAAATGATGGCTTTCAGCCTGTGCATTGTTCCTGGCACATTTGGGAAGCTCATGGAGAAAGCATTACAAAGCATGCCTATTGAATTTCAAATAAAAATAAAGCACCTAAATCCTTCTCAGTTTATTCATTGAAAATATCTTCTACCTTTTCTGCATATTGAAACCTCTAAAAAAATCTAGTTATAGAAACTCTAGTTGGAAGTAACTGGATTTGCCTATTGGATGCTTTGATGTTCAAGATTTGAGTGCTTTGGAGGGGATTGAATTAGTGTCTTAACATGCAAAAGCAGTGCAGATATACCTGACAGGATCAACTTAGAGGCAATGCAAATAGAAATTTTGATAGAGAGATAACAGTGACACTAAGACAGTCACAGATACAATGGGTATAATCCAAAAGTATTCCCAAAAGTGGATATTTGAGTTTAAATAGTGGGTATTTTCTAAATGATCACTGTCTGCTTGGTTTAACAAACGAGGCTTTTATTCCCTTCATTGATTTAACAAGGGTAGAGAGTGATAGGACAAGCAGGGGAAGCTTTAAAACAAGAGAGAAGAGATTTTGATTATATGTTTGGAAGAAATTCTTTAATCGGAGGGTGGTGAGGCCCTGGCACAGGTTGCCCAGAGAAGCTGTGGATGTCCCATGCCTGGAAGTGTCCAAGGCCAGGCTGGAAGCGACTCTGAGCAACTTGGTCCAGTGGCAGGTGTCCCTGCCCATGGCAGAGGTGCTGGAACTGGATGGTCCAAAGTTCATTCCAACCCAAGCCATTCTGTGATTCCACATTTTCATCTGCAATTAGCATTTTTGTCCTTCTCAACCCATATATTGTGTTCCCAGTTCTTGAAAGGCCACATATCCATGCTCTCTTGGGTGGGATTGATTCTTACACTAGGACAGATGCAAACATTCACAGCCAGAAGCATCCTCCATCCCTTCATTGGCTGTAAGCTTGAAATTTGGCTTGCTTTCCCAAATTAAGCTTTGCTGCTTTTTAATGGCTCCTTCACTCCTTTGAAAAGAGCTGAATTTGGAACCCTGAGGTTCAGACAAACAGCCATCTGCACATTGCCAGGCTGCAAACATACGGCTGGTTTATACTATTTACAAGTCAATAACATGGGAGTGTTTGCTAAACCATAAAGTGAAGAGCTCCCACAGCAGTTGGGCAGTGCTGCATGGAAAGCAGTAAGGGGCATTACTGTATATCTTGTTCTGAGGTTTATGTTCTCTGCACAGCTTTCAAGGCAGCCCTCCTGTTAAAAACAGGTTTGGGGAATGAATCTGTGCTGAAAGAGCCATTCAGAAGAAATGAGTTTGATGCTGCCCTGGGTTTCCGAAGTGGCAGGAATATTCTCAGGCATTCTTCCTATGACAGGTTAAAAAAAGTATTATTTAAAGTATACTTGGTTAAAATGATGGATGTTCAGCACTATGAAACACCCCCCAGCCAATCTTATCCAAGGGTTTTTCGTAAAAGCTTTTCACATAACAGGCAGAGTCTGCCTTGGTATCTTCAATAGCTGCTTTTAAATTGCCTGCAAACTGTGAACAAAGTGGAGACAGCATGTGAAAACCCACACATTCCTTACTGCAGAGCATTTCATGCCTTTTCTCTCAGAAGATAACTACTACTATGAGCAGTTCTGGGCAAGAAATCACAGCCCTGAAGCAAGCAGTGGGATACCAGGACAAGTTGAGTGTAATGTGTAGAGTGAGCTCACTTTGTGATACCTGTCCAACCTCTCCAAAATGCTTCATGGGGACTGACTGAACCTGTTAAAGGGGTTGCCACAGATGTCCATGGGCTATTTCATGTGCCTGGGAAGATGGTCTCAGCAATCCCCTCCTGCAGTGACACCTCTCACTCACCAGGTGGGTTAGAGGAGTGCAAGCAATAGGGACCATTTCTGTGTGATGTGCCATTGGCAAACAGGAATACAGCTTAGATGAGAAGGAAAAAAGGCAAGAGCATGCTTCATTTGCTGAGAGCTTGTGCGTGTGGACTGAAAATGCATAAGCAAGCCAGTATGCAAACTCAATTGCAGGTGTGTGCAGATTTCCTTGCCCTTAGATCCAGGCAATAGGCACAAAGGGCAACAACCTGGGTCCACAAGGCTCCTTCCATCTGAACCAGCCCCAGTTCTGCCTTCCTGCTGCTGCAGCAGGAGCTGCTGTGTCCCAGGGTTTCCCTGGAGAAACACCCTGCAGAGCAGGAGGCAAAGCTGCCTGGCACACCTTCTGCAGATGTGGGAACAGCCCAGTGTCCTCGACTGTGTTTGTGACACACAAGCACGTGTTGAGCACCTCCTGTGCTCACAGGGGGTACAGGAGCTGATTTTCCTTGTGGAATGGAGACAGAGGAACACACTGCTGCCTTCCTCAGAGAGCTCAGCCAATGCACCACAAACAGCTTTGCGCTGTTCTTACTCTTCACATTTCTCTCCACGGAAAGAGACATCATGAACGTGTTTAAAAAGAGATTACTGTTTAGGAGAATAGGTAGTGGGAATTGCTTTTGTCCCTCCTCAGGCAACAAATTTGATTGTTGCTGTGAGAAAGCCACTTTGTAAAAGCAGAGTGCAGCTGAGAAACACCAAACAACTTGAAAGGCAAGAGGTGTCTCTGAAGGGCCTTTCCTGCCTCTGCCAGCACTGGGATTTGGGCTGAAAACCCCAGCACCAACAAGCTACTTTGCTCCAGTTTGCACTGCTTGGTCATGCTTGTATTAAAACTGATTTGTTAGCCCATTTTTCTTTTTTTTAAAAAAACCCACATTTTTACATGAATCTGATAAAATCCCAGTAAGTGTTATTGCCCCAGAATTGCTGGTGTGTGTTGGGAATTGCTGCTCTGAAAAGGCAAACAGTGTGGTGTGGATTTCAGGACTTTACAAGCAGGAGAAGTCCCATTCCCAGGCAGCCCTGGAAGGAACAAACCATGGGCTGTGTTTTGCCAGTGTGCCAGTCCCAAAGATGGCACCAAGGACATGGGATACCTGCCCTCCATGGAGAAGCTCTTCCCAGCCCTGGGCATGTGCTGAGGCAGCAGAGAGAAACCAGGGTGTGTCCTGGCTGGGGTTGAGAAGCCAACTGACCCTTGGGACAGCCAGGAGCCATGCCCAAGGGAGCTGTCTGCTCCACACGGGTGAATCTTTGGGCAAGTTTGATGAAGAAAATTTTAGTGCATAAAGTCCTTCAAATTGCTGTAGAATAGAAGAGACTATTTCAGTTGGAAGAGATCTGCAGACTGTCCAGTCCAACTTCCTGACCCCTTCAGGATTCACCAGTTTGAGGCAAGTTGTTAAAGGCATTGTCCAAATACCTCCTAAATACTGGCAGGCCTGGGGCATTGACCATCTCTTTAACAAGTCAGTTCCACTGTTCAACCACTCTGTCAGTAGAGAAATGTTTCCTAATGTCAAGTCTATTGTGCTTCTCAGGATCCCCAGCTAAAGGTCACACGTTTCACAGGAGTGTGAGTTATGAACAATGTCCTCTCTCCTGCCCCTCATTCCTCTTCATCTTCAGCATCCTCTGCAGACCCTGGAGACAGCCAGCCCTAATTAATCACTTGCATAACTGCAAGGTTGCTGGTCTCTTCACAGGGACCTGGAGACAGCTTTGCCATTTGTCTAAAACATTTTAGTGGTGGTCTGAAAGTTCAGATTAAGAAAGAAAAAAGAAAAACTGGAGATTTTGAAATGCTCCTTAGCTCCACTGTTGCCACCAAATGCTACCGAGGCTGGCTCAGAGTGCTGAGGAGCAGGTCTGGGGACAGCATCAACCCAGCTGTCTTTGGGTGGCCCAAAGATGACTTCCCTGACTATTTAATTGAATAACTTGGTGCTTTCATTTCAATCTGTTTAGCAGCATTCTACACCTCAAATAATTGCTTATTGATGTTAATTTTAGGTCATGCTAATTCGAGAAAGAGGAAGCTTTTATCATTAATAACTACTACTTTGAGGAAAAAACTGGAATGTACTCTGGAATATCTCTTTAGTGTTTAATTTTTCTGAAATGTGTCTTGGAATTAGAATGCATTACAAAATGCAAATGAGTTCATTTGGAGACAAAATAATTGCAAGGGTATTGAGAAAGATGGTGTGGACAGGGTGATGGATCTCCTAAATGGAAAACCCTTCTTGATGAAGACTTTATATTGGAACGGGAAGGGAGACATGGAGTCCCAGACTAAAACAGCAACTCACTGCTTAACTAAAGAAAGGCATTCTTTTTGTAGATATAGTGTATAAATAAGAGACTTCCTAATATTTGATGTCTCTATTTTCATTGGTGCTTCTTAGGCATCAGTGATCACTTTATAGCTGCAGTACAGAGGAAAAATGCAATTGAAAATGCCAAGAAATTATGTTCCAGATACTTTATTATTTGTAAAAGTAATTAGAAATCTCTGCTTGGTCTGGTTTATGTCTGATAATGACCTAAGTGAATGCTGCTGAATATTTTTAGATAGGCCTATGAATCTATAAAGTTCATCCTTCATCAGGAAAAGTCTGGGAACATAGTTTTACTTTTTCCATCCACCTTGACTTTTTCCCCCATTCAAACAAGAATAACCATTTCAGATCAAGATACTTTCTTGCTTTCTCATAAAATTCAGCTTTTGGTTCCTTTACTGCATGTGTAACTTACCTAATATGCTGATGAATGAGAGATATTTATTATTTTTGTCTCTTTTCTAACTGGGATGACAACCTCTGACAGTCTGAGCCAGCCACATAGACCCTCCATGCAGACAAAATTATGGCCACCAGCTGGACCTCCAGGCAATTCCCAATGTCCAGGAAGATCCATGCAAAAGCTAGTAAGGTGAGGGTCAGCCTGGGATAATATCTATGGCTGGAGGAGAAGCTGCAGATCCTGAGTCATTCAGCCAGCTCCTGGCCAGGCAAAAGCTGAGAGTTTCCAAATGCACACTCACCTCAGGGATGTGTCTCCCACAGAAACTTGCATTTTCTGGTGCTGTCCAGTTTTGTATCTATTGTTAAGGCCACACCTGCTGCTGCTTCATCAGGAGAGTAGGTCTTCCAAATAATAGTGAAAGAAATCCCTTTTTCCAAAACCTTTTTTTCTCTCATTATTTCATCAAAATGCATTTCTTACTGCGTTTTATGACCTCATGGCCAGACAAGACCCCACAGCTGGAGAGGTCCATGAGCATCTCAGACAGACCTCCTTGCTTTTGAATTCAGTCCTGGTATCAGGAAGTAATTAAGGAGTCAAAAGATGTCCCTGTTATCTCAATGGATAGTTTCTCTCTTTAATTTTTAAATTTCTTTTTGGTAAATCAGTGAGTTAACCTGCCAGTTTTCATCCATATCCCAGGCACTAGCTGACTTTATCAGGGTTTAATCCAACCAGACAGGAATCCTTTGGGTAATTTGTGGAAAGTGCAGCCAAAGCTTAGTGAATAATTGTTCTAAACACAGAGAGAGATGTAAACAAGTTTCCTCAGCTCCTGCTCTGCAATGAGCATCCCCAAATTTTTGAGGGTTTTTTTTTTTTGGGTGGGGTGGGGGGTTTTTTGTGTGTTTGTTTTTTGTTTTTTGGTAATTTTCTTAACCACAGCTAAATTTTGGCAGCAATCTGAGTTCTGACATGGTGATTTAGATTAGTATCACTTCTATAACTTTCCTACCAGGATGAGGAACAGTTCATGGACCATGAAGGGTTTGCTCTGGGCCTTGAAGTGATGTTCCAGGGGTGGGGGAGATCCTGGCAGTCTTCAGGTCTTTAATCCCAGGCTCAAGAACTGCCCAAATCCAAATATTGGTGTAACATGGTTTTTTCCTCCTGTCATTAACATGCCTCTGGGCATTTGTTCACCCTGGGATGTCTCACTGCAGTTTTCTCAGTGCCTATCATCAACCATTTGGATCAAGAGAGTGGCTTACTGTGGGTTTTTTTGGATTAGCAGGCTGGAAGTCTGAGTCTGCATTAATGTTAATGTGAGCATCGTAGCGTTTGGCTTCAGGGCAGTAATTTTTAAACATGAGGAAGAGGGAGGATCGAAGACAGTAGTATTTGAGGAAGCTAAATTCAGAACTCAAGGAGAAGCTGGAGAAATAATCCCAGATCTCTGAGTGACTAGTAGCATCATACCACAAGGCACCCTCTTATTATCATTTCTATAAGTTTCCACCCTGTGTTTTGTTCATCAGCCTCAAGCCTTCTGCTTCTCCTGGTCAGAACCTTTCAGAAAAAAAACTCCAACTGTGTCCTTGCTGGAGCATCACTTCCAACTTCCAACGCACAAGACAGAAGATATCCTGCAAGAGTGAGCCTGCCCTGTACCGAGACATCACTGCTTGATGCCAGCGTGTGCTTCAGAGAGGCACAGAGCCAGCTGTGAGCTTTGGAACTCCCCACTTCCACAAAGACATCATTACGTGGTGCTGCTGTGCCCTTTCCCTGCTGGTGTGACCCAGAGACAGCACCAGGGGAAATCACAGCACGGTGAGCGCTGGCAAAGGAGCTCAGGCTCTCTCCCTGTGAAACCTGAGCTGCAAACGCCACGAGGGTTTTGTTCTCCAGCGCTGCCAGTCCCACCCTGCTCGCCAGAAACTGCCTGCACTGAGAGCTCTTCCTTTGAGCCTTTCGTTCGGCTTGCACCTCCCATAAATCCTTTTGGAATCTGCAGCAGGGGAGCTGCAGAAAAAGCCGAGCTGGGATCACAGCCCTTTGGAGGGAAGGATTTTACAGCAGGTAGTAAAAGATGAAGGGGATGGTGTGTGTGCACAGATCAAAGGCAAGATCCAAGCTGCCTGTCTGCATGCCTTGGGCATCTATCTGCAATGTTTAGACACGGGCTGGTGCTGAGGATTTTCAGGGGTGTCCATGGCTGGTTCAGCAGCAATGGAAGGGAGCTCAGAGCAGCCCACGGCCAGAGGGGAACAGCAGAGCCTCCAGGAACCTTCTGCAGTGCAAGTCTTGGCCAGAAACCTGGCACTGGAAGCTATATCTAAAAATTTTATGCATTGATCTCACGGAAAGTGAGAAGCAACCTCTCCCCTCTTTCAACAGCATTCCCAAGCAAATGCCTTGAGCATCAGCTCAGTGATGTTGGGCACCTCTGTGGGAATGGGGACAGGGATGAGCCAAGGCCAGGAGGGTCAGGGTTGGGATGGGGACCCATATGGAGCCTATGGTCAGGCAAAGGCAGGGCTGCAACATGAGAACAGCACCAACCCAAAGGACAATTTCATGCTTTTAGACCATAATATGGGCAACAAGATGGTCCTTGCTGAAGCCAGGCATCTTCTACATTTTTGCTGTGTAGAATTGCTTGGGAATAACCTGACAGTAATTAAGAAATGCAAAGTGTTACCAAGAGAACAACACTTCTCTGAGTGGTGACTTCTTGCTGTTTGCCTGAAGGATTTTCAAAAGCTAAATAGGAACCACATGAGACCTATTTAATACTCATCAATAATAGGCATGTTTTGAAGCACTGTTCCCACCCATGAGCTGGGTGCATCCATGCTTCACTTCTTGAGCAGATACTTAAATACTATTTTGGCAAATCCAACATCCATTTCCACTGAACACTGCAGGGCAAAAAAACCATTTGCTCTGGCATCTTTAGGGCCTCTTTAGGGTCACTTCTGATGTGAAACTATGGATTGGAAGTTCAGCCTGATGCTTTGTCTCCAGCATTGAAAATATGTGTAATGCTTGCAGTTGCCAGAGGTAAAGATTTTGGTGTGTAATACCCAACTGCAAAGGACTGATCTCCTGTGGAGACCACGGGAGCCAGCACTTGAAACAGCATCAGCATTTTTGCCTTTGGACATTCATGTTCTTGTTTACAAAAAATGGCCAGCAGTCAAATAAACAATGTGTCACCTGTTAAAAAATATGCATTTCCCCATTTTCTGGTGATGTAGTTGTAGTAGATCTGCCATTGTGCATGGATTTTATGGATTCACTCCAAGGAGGTATTTGGCTACCAGGATATTGGGCTAAAGAAGAAAGTCCACTGCACTGCCTCCATTTCACCAAATAAAAAGAAACCCACATAATTAATTCCTGAGTTTTTCTCAGAACTGTGGTTTATATCATCTAAGTCTCTTCTTAAATGGAGAGATGATTGTATTTCCCAGACCCTCTTGCTGACAGGTTCGTGGAGTGCTTTCTCACGCCCGAAATGTGCTGGATTATCCTCAAGTGATAACTCCTGCTCACACACCTGGGCTCTGCCTCTTTGTGAAGCCCATCTTAACTGCCTCACACAAAAGCAACAAGCAACAAAAACCACAAAGAGCTGCCAAAAACTCTCCTGTCTGACCAGATCAGCCTTCACTTCCAGGAGCCAGCATGAGACCCACACCACTGTTAGCAAAGGTGCCCCACAGCTGCCAGGCACTTGGGGCTGCCTCCTTGGTGGTGCAAGGGGCTGGTTGGGCATTTTTGAGCCCCACGAGGAATGAATAGGAAGAGGATTCTGAATACAGAGCAGCAAAGAGGCAGCTTGTCACCTGCCCAGACAGATGAGCCTTATGGCGCAAACTGCAGAGATGTGCTGCCACATCAGCCACGGCTGAACGTCACTGTCTGTCACCTCCACACTGCTGACTTTTCTCTCATCCTCAAACCACTGTCTTTTCCCCGAAATGCTAGTCAAATGAGTGATGGGAAGAGAGATGTTTAAGTTGTAGGCAAAACTCCTCGTTCTTCATTGGCTTCCCTGCAGCGAGTTTGACACGCACATAATACACCCACACATCACCAAACAACTTCCACACCACTCACACGATTTTTTTTTTCTAGAGGAAGGAAAAGAAGAAGAAAAAAGAGGTTTTTACATGTTTTACTACTTTAAATACTTGTGAGACATGTAGCTACAAGAATTCTCTTGATGATCCCCGAAGGCAGTATGGAAAATGGAGACAATAACATTTTCTTCTCTATTTAAAAAAATACAGAAAATTTTTCATTAATTCCTAGAACACTGTAAGTCAGAGTACAGACTACATCCCTGCCTCCCACATGCAATCAGACTCTGGGATAATACACTTCATTTAATTGCAGGAGAGGATATGAATGTGAAGAGATAAAGCTATCTGTCATATTGCAGTCCAAATGAATGAAGCCCCTGCAAGATTTTCTGTGCTCTTATTCTAAAGCTAACAACCTTTCCAAAGGTCCAGTGGTTCTCAGTGACAGGGTCAGAGGCAATGGGGGTGAACAGAAGCACAGGTGGCTCTCTCTAAACATCAGAAAACACTTTGTTTTTGTTGAGAGTGTCTGAGCACAGGTTGCCCAGGGGAGGTGTGGAGTCTCCATCCTTGGAGATACCCAAAAGCCATGTGGACATGGTCCTGGACAACCAGCTCTAGGTGGCCCTGCTTGAGCAGGGGGTGAGCCAGGTGACCTCCAGCCAACTTCAGCCACTCTGTGAACCCTTGGTCTCATTTCTTAGCTCTGCCTGTAGCAGCCTCTGTCCATAATAATCAACCCTTCTTGCATAATGATTAATAAAATAGCTCTCACTCCTGAGGGATCAGAGGGATTTCCAAAACATTCTGCTAATCTCCTTCAGGAAGAGTTCAGGATTTGTTTTATCTCCTCAAATCACATATAATTGATGTGATAGAAAAATTTAACAAGCTATCAGAATTTTCCTTGGTGAAAATCAGTTTACCTTTCATTCACCTTTCCTTTTATCTTTGATCAGAGAGAGGCTTTAGTAATTAACATTTTAGTAATTAACATTTTGCTGAGAGAGGTTTTTTTGTCCCTCACATATTCATTCAGTCTTTCTAGTCAAGAGCAAAATAACCAAAAACCAGCTAAAAGGTGGATGCAGTGTGACCATTTCCCCATCCCTGGAGCCAGGCTGCATGGGGCATTAAGCAACCTGTTCCAGTGGAAGGTGTCCCTGCCTGTGACAGGGGGTTTGAACTGAATGATCTTTAAGGTCTCTTCCAACCCAAACCATCCTATGATTCTGTGATTCTAACAAGAAATGCACGTGTGGTTGTGTGTGTATGTTTTGTAGGGAAAGTGTTTGTTTGTGTTGTTATTTTCCAGTGTGTGTGGGCTGATCATTGTGCCCAAAGAGAACATGTTTTCCTGGTATGTTTAGGTATGCAGTGCTGTATGCCTGGTGGGAAAACTCAGATTAATTAATTCATCTGGGAAATTGCTGTGTGTGTCTCCCACATGTCTCCTATGCTGCTCTGCTTGGAGGGCAAAGGACAAAACAGGCTCCCATACTCACCTGTGTCTGTAAAGTCTCCTGAGAACATTTGTGTGTAAAAAAGCTGCCTCCTGGCCCCATGAAACAAACCAGTCATTCTTCAGAGACCACATCACCCCACAATGTGGGCAATTCTGGTTTTCATGTCTGCTTGCTGTAGATATGCCTCACTTGGGACTCCAGCAGCCAGAGCCAGCTGTGCCTTTGGGAGAAGTAGGAATGTTAGAGGCTGCAAAGTTGGACAGAGGAAGGAGTCTGGAAACATGCAGTGCTAATCCTACTCTGAAACATCTCAAGATTCAAGGCAAGCAGAAGGGGGAGAGGAAGGAGGCCAGTGGATTTCACAGGATCACAGGATATGCTGAGTTGGAAGAGACCTGCAAGGATCATGGAGTCCAACTCCTGGCCCTACACAGAAACATTCCCAAGAGTCACACCATGTACCTGGGAGTGTTGTCCAAACACTTCTTGAATTCTGTCAGGCCTGTGACCCCTGGTCTGCTTTAGAGGGCTGTTAGAGCAGCTGTACATGGCAAGCAAGAAAGGTGTTTTCCACTTACAAGGGGCTGTATGAAGCTGAGCATCCAAATGCCAAACAACATGAGCACACTGCTCATTTTGCACAGAACTGAGACATCTCACAAAGCTGGAAGGGACTTGCTCAACAACAGAGTGCATTTTTCCTTTCCTTCCACTGTCGGCACCAAGGTTTGCATTATCCAGGTTATTTAGGTGCTTCATTACCATTCAAATAACAATTTTTTAAAAAGCCTCGAATCATCTCGTCATCTCTCAGGACTACATCTGAGAAAAACGAAAGGGCTATTGCTCTGTTTCCCCCCTGCATGGCAGCTGGCAGAAGGAAGAGAACAACAATCAGTGTCTTTCTGCCTGTGCTGCCACCCTCGAGCAGATCCGAGCACACGTCTTGCCTAACAGACTGATCTTGCCACGGAGGAGCGGGAAGGTGAGGGGGCCAGATGGTGCTTTTCCCGTGTCCTCCGCGCTGTGAGGAGCACAGTCACCTCGCTGTGCTGCTGCCAGGCTGGCTGTGTCTGTCACCCGCAGCTCCGGCTGCAGTGCTGCGGGACAGAGCTGCGGGACAGAGCCAGGCGCTCTCTCCACACCTTTCTGCTGTGCATCCAGGATGCTGTGCATCCTCTGGGCTCTCCAGCGGGCTCTGGGCTTGTGCAGGTGCGCATGGTGAGGTACGAGCTGGGGTGAAAGCACAGCGCTCTCTGTGTCCTCCCTCGGTGTCCCCGAGGCGGGGTGGCTGCGATGGTGGCACAGGGCGTGTGAGAACCTCTGTGAGAATGGGGTCCTGAAGGGATACAAAAGGCTCTCTCATTAACAGCGATGGAAAGATTGGGACTGAGACAAATCCCTGCTGCCCCCAGCATCCCCCTCAGTGAGGATCACACCTGCTGTATGGTTTTGAAGTGCCCAAACCCACTGCAAACAGGCATTTCAGGGATACCAGTGCAACCTACCAGCGTTTTATCACCCCATTTGATCTGGGGTTTCACAACTCATTCAGTTTATGGGGTGATCACCTTCCCCATGAGCCCTTGAGGAGCAGCCCTGACTCTGGGAGCACCACCAGGGCTCTACAGAGGGAAAAAGGCTCCACCAGGCCATTGATGATCTCCTCGGGGATCCTCCAAGAGCAAGAAGGGAGCCAGGAGAAGCCAGGGAGCTTCTGCTCAGCTGGAGCTGCCAGAGTGAAAGATGAGGAACAGGGGTCTGAAAAGCAGCCCAGCTGCTCCACACCCTGACACACCATGTCCACATCCATTGTACCCTGAAGGCCAGGTGACCACGAGGTGCTGCCTTGCACCTCATGCTGGGGAATCCAGGACACAATCCCATGCAGGACAGTCACGTGTGGAATCACCAGGGGAAGGGGCTATAGTGCACACACAGTGGGTGGGTATGTGGTGTCTTGGAGATGTGTGAGTAACAGTGGTGGAGAAGCTGATCTGATGAGCAGCAGCAGATTTCCTGTCAAATAAATTTCATTTAAAAGTTATGCGCTGTGTTCTGCACGCAAGCACTGGCCAATTTGATGGTTTCAGATGGAATTTATAGGGTTTATGCTACTTAGTGTCCTCCAGGTGCCCAAAATGCTCATTTTATTAAGAAACAGCCCTGACACTCATTTGGGTTGGCAACTATTAACAGCTTATAAAGTAGCCCGAGGGCTTTAGTCAGGCTAAAGTGCTCTGAAATCCCCTGTAAGCCTGAGGTTTGTGCTGCATCGCTGCAGGGAGCAGAGGAGTGTGGCTGTGAGCTGCATCACGTCACCTCAGCATCTACCTGCCTCCTTTTAAAAAGTCTCAGAAAAGCTTAATTGCTTAATACCACAGGTTCTCAGTTTCTTTTTCCATTCAAATTCCGGATACTGAGTAACCCCTTGTGCCAGCGAGTGCACTTCAGTTCGCATCTGCTGTCTGTTTAATATTCACCCCAGCGCCGTGATGGGCAGGTGGAAGGTCCAAGATGCTCAGCAGGAGCATCCTGCCCTAATGCACCTGGAAACTTTGGCATCAGGTGAGCAGCTGAGGAGAGAAAAAACATCACAGACCTGCAGTTCCCAGGCAAGTGTGCGAGAGGCTCCATATGCTCCAGTGTCCACCGAAACAGCCATTTGGCAGTGCATCAAAATTATTCCTCCCCCCTCCTCAAAGGCAGGACTACACTCAAACTGTGAAAATACGTGACCACAGGCTCTGCTTTTGCCCTCTAAAATCTGCCTGAGAGCACAGGTAGCTTGTGGGGCAGGGCATCAGGCTGTTAGCAGATCTAGAAGGGGGTTGCAAGTTGATCACATTCATTTTCATCATGGTCTGTGTGACGCAGGCTCTTTTGAGTTGGAAGCAGCTCTGTTTGTTCAGCTGTGCCATACCAGGGAAGTGTTGCAGAGGCAGCACCCTGACCAATGTGTGGACATTTTCCTGATGTCCAGAGCTCCAGAATAGAACCACAGGAGAGCAGTAAAAAGGTGGGACACCTGATGGACCTCAGCAAGGTGAACTTGACCAGGCATGGTTTAAGCTTTGGGACTGCCCAACCAGGTGTCATGCCAAGAATCAGATGATCCAAGCACTGAATCACAGTAGCTCAGGCAAGAAGAAGCAGATCTTGGGGTTTTGTGGCACCTCAGCTATCAGTTTTGCATCTTGAGCCTAGAGGAAAGAAGATTTTCTTCACCAACAGAGACACTAATTTTGAAGGGCTGCCCTTCTCTGTACCAGCAGCCAAGGCTGGTGGGACCTGTGCATAACCAGGATTTGGGGATGGAAAGGCACAAGGAAGAAGCACTAACCTCAGGTTGCAGCCCTGAACTGATGAAAAATGCAATATTTCAGTCCAACACTTGTACAGACTCAGGACGTGGTGAGCAGCAGGCAGTTTGGAAAGATACAGAAGTGCCCACCCTCTGCAGCTACTAGTGGGAAGGGACTGAACCAGGCACAGTGGTTATCTCAGCCATGGGGACTTTGTGTCCTCTTTCAGGAAGGCAGTCAGGGCTGGGAATGTTTTTCCTGCAATTAGAGCTGCAGTGGAAGGTTTTACCCATCCCTGTCTCCTTCCTGCAGAGATGACCAGATCCATGGCAGGGGCTGCCTGGCCAGGTTTGGTCTCACCAGAAGCAGGGAGGTGACAAGAAGCAGGATTAGGAACTGTTTTGTAGGGAATGGGTCCAGCAGGAAACCAAGGAGAGGATGCAGCTCCAGATTTTCTGTTTCTCCATGCTAGTTCCTGTCAGAGAGCAGTGGTGGGGCAGTGCCTGCTCCATGGATCACCCCTGGAGTTGCACCCAGCCCTGTTGAGTCCCATCCACCAGCAGTGGGGTTTCAGCACCACAGAAGCTGCTGTTCCCACTGCTGAAACCAATAGACAGAGGAACAACAGCAATGCACTGGGGGATGCAGGGAAAGGGCCCATCTGTCTTGCTTTTGAGGATGATTAGGGACAGCATTTCACTTGGCCAGCATGGGCAATGACACAGAATGGCAACGCTGAGGCTGACTGCCCAGCAGTGGCAAGGAGGAGGGAAGAGCAAAAACATGATGAACTGAAATCGCAGCCTCTCCTCCGGTGAGCAGAATAAAATCCACAGCTGGACACAGCCTATGCACAGGCAAGAAATAAGCCTGCTTGTTCCTGAAATGCTGAAAAGTCCCATATGTTCAGCTCCTGGTGCACCCCATCACAGCCTTGTCTCTCCTCCTGCAATCAGGGCCCCATCCCACTGCTCCTGGACATGTGCCTTTTCCTCACACCAGGCTGAAATGCTCCCAACCTGTTTTTATCCTCATTTCTCTGTAGAAGTGACCTCATTTTCTGTATTTACACCTTTCCCAGTCCATAAGTCATTAGCAATTATTGGACAGCTTGAACCTCATATTGGTTTCTTCTTCAATTTTTAATGGAGGCATTGAGTGTTGTCAAGTCAGATTCATTATTGAGTGAATACTTTATGTCACCATCAGCAATGAACCATGTGCTGCAATCAAAGACATAAATGTGATTTATTTTAATTATATTTATTTCCTGTAATTTTTTATTCACTGAGTCCTCTATCAGCTCTTCCACTTTTTTGCCAGCGATCAATTTCAAGCTGTAAATCAGTAACAGCATTAGTCTTAAAAACACTTGGCTCTCCAAATTTGCCTCTTTAAAATCCTGGCACAGCTCCAGCTCTCTTCCAGTCTTCTGCAACTTCCTCAGAACCTCGGTGTAACTAAAAATAATGAGGATTTAAAGAGCTCTTGGGCCATGTCTTAAATTTAATGAAATGCTGGCAATGTCACGATTTTCAGCCAGGGTGTGTTGCAGTAGGGATTCTGATTTTGCCATGGATGTGTCCTTACATGCAGCATTCATGGAGCCTCTCTCATGTTCACCATGACTTTGCTGGAGTCCCAGAGGGATGCTCTACCAGTGATGGTAAAATAAGGGGTCCAAGAGTAAAACCCGATGAACAAAGCAGCTCAAATCACTGCATTGCAAAAATCACTTTGACACTGTCAGTCGCACCTCACCACTGCGATCGCTGGAAGGAATAGTCATTAATTACCTTTGTCAGGTGAAATTTCTTTAATTACCCGCAACTTTATTTCCAGGAGACTCCCACTTTCAGCTGCGGCTGACAGTCTCCTGGCAGTAATTTTAATGAAAAGCCCTGGAAAATTACCAGGGGATGAAGCCATGCTGGGCTCACCTCTGGCTGCACAGGGCCAGTAGATGTCCTGGAGTCACCTGCCTGACGTGCCTGCATTGAGAGGAAGAAAGGCCACCAGGCTGGGGGTGGAGGAGGAAGGTGGTTAGCCAACCTGTCATGTAATCCACATCTTCAATGACCTTTTCTTCTCCTCCCTAAAAAGAAAAGAAATGCAGAGCAGACTGCCTAGAGAGCTGCTGCTCCTTGAACCTTGAGCAGCACGCACTCAGGATCGTGAGGAGACGCTCAGCAGCAGCCAGAATTCAGCACACGCTGTCCTCACCACCGAGCTCTCATACAGATGTTCACTGAATTGTCAGGGCACTGAGAGAGAACTAAATTAATTGTAAGTGGAAGCAGGTTAGTTGAATCTTTTCTGGAAGTATGATATAGCTGTTAAATTGCGTGCAAAACTCAATAATAATGGGTAATAACATTCTTCCAAGGAATTAAATAGAAGCTCAATTTGTAATGCTGCTCGGCATTCAAACCGGAGTGTTCCTCCTTCCTGCTACATGACAAACATTTAGTAATTAATCCTCACAAAGCATCGGTGAGGCAGATCTCTTCACACCACTGATTCTGTGTATAAATGGGAACAAGAAGGTACAAGATGCCTCTTTTGAAGCTGTGGTTGCCTATGTCTTCAAACACGATTTGGGTCTCTGGGAGCCCACTCAGCATCTGTGTTTGAATAATGACAGGTTTGTAAAAAGCCTCGGAGCCCAGATCAGATGTCAAGGTCTCTTTGTGCCACTTCAGTGTGCTCAGATCATTGTGGCATGTTTCAATATGATTCTGCAGTGCAACCTCCAGAATAATTATATTTTCCCTGCCTGGTCATATTGCATTGCAGGAATGGTCTTCAGAGGAAAAGCCCATGGTGTTAGGTCTCAAGGATGAGCTGCAGGAATTGGCCAATAAAAAAGCTGCTAATTTTGTCACCCCGAGATAAGATTCAAAAGAACAAATTTTATGACCAACTAGAAGCTTTTTTTTTGCAGAAAATGGTTATATGGGATGTGGGCAGTCAAATAAATGTGAATGTAATTTACACCAGGATGGTGGACTGCTCATGACTACAGACAAATTAGAATTATCTAGTGTAATTTTAAAATTATCTCCTGTCTCCCTGTCCACATTTAAGGCATAGCATGAATAAATGCAAGGTGTAATTATAGGGAGATTCACTCCAGCACTGAACTGCAGCAAAAGTAGGGAACTTTCCCACTGATTTCAGTTTAACGTTTGTCTGCTTACAGGGGAGATTAATTTGAGTTTGCAGCTGATTCCACAGCCTGCACAAGGACCCCATGCAACAAAGACAGAGAACCTGCATTTCCCATCAAAAGGCAAATAAAAATGGTGTGGACACAGCTGGGATTGACACACAGTTGTGCAGACAGTGTTATGTGTGAAAATGGAGAACTAACGTCCAACTTCCCAGGTAATCCAAGCTTTAAAGTGTCTAAAGTGTCACTCTGGGGGCCTAAGAAGTAGTCTCCTACTTTCAGGTGCCATCAAGCTTAGCTGAAGTCTGGCTTGAACAAGGAAGCATTTTTTACAAGTGATTTTTGGCTAAACAACCCTTGGCATAACAAAAGCAGCAATTCTCAAACAGAGCAACTCAGCACCAGTGATGGACTGTCCAGAGAAAGCAGCACAGCCTTTATATACTCGGTAAAAAAAAACAGCTCAAGAGTTTATTACAGTTTTTGATACATCAGAGATGTCACTAATAATAGTTTAAAATATGTAACAAAGAAAGAAAACACTCTTTACTAGTTGTAAAGATTGGCCCATGGTTAGGGCAGGTCAGAGCCTCTTTCAGGGGAGTTAGAAGATTACTCCCATCCCACACATCTTCTCCTTGAATTAATTAACATTAAAACTATGCTTTTATGAGACAAGACATGCCACATAAAAACCTGATTCGTTTGAAATCACTGAAAAGTTGTCCACTGCTTTCAATGAGGGCAGGGTTTTACCCAATATTTCTAACAGACTTTTATAAAATAGTGTTCAGAAAGATCTCAAGGGCCATCCTATTTTTCTTCTTGCCACAAGGCAGGAACAGCTACATCCACTGATGGATGTTTGTCTAACTGGTCCTGAAAGGCCTGAAACGCTTTAATAGCACCTTAACCTCTGCTTCCATTTTCACCTGTCCAGAGACAGCAAAAGAAAAAGGGCTTTTAGTGCCAACTCTGCCAGGATTTTTGACTGGTTTAAAGGGTCAGTGACAATTTTAACATCTGATGTATCACGATCTGCTAAAGATAGAAACTAATACTACCCACCTTCAGGGAGCTTTACCATGATTCATTGACATTTTTCCCTTTTATCTTTTCTTAAGATATCTGACGTGAAATCAGGTTGTTCTGATTTCCATCTTGTCTTTTTTCCCACCATTTCAGCTCTGGTCTGATTTCAGTGGCTGCCCCAGAACCAAGTTAAAACTAATGCTTTCCTTCATCTGCAGACCTGTCAGTCTTTCAGCAGTGCAGTAACTGAAGTTACTGTAAAAAGTGTGTAACTCTGACTCTAGGAGTGAAATACCAACTACTATAATTAAGTTGGCAATGTGGAAAGGCAGGGAGGCAACAGAGCAGTAACAACCATGCAGGATGGAGCCTTAGAGGGGCAGGAGAAGGACAGGTGAACAAAACAAGAAATATTCAAGTCTGGTCCCTTCAGAAGAGAAGCTCCATGGTTTGATTATGCTTCCAGAAAGAAAACATCACCTGTAATTAACTGCCCCTTGCCTACAACCCAGTGCTCATGGAAACAAAGTGGGATCTTTCCTTTGGTTTCAAGCTCTGGGTTGCACTCAGAAATAGTAAAACACAGCTCCTCATTGACAGACAATTCGAAATACACTCCTTGTATTCTCTAAAACTACAGGAAACCAGACCACAGCTGCTCAGAATACATTTATGGTTTAAAATGGGAAACAACAGGCACGAAGATTAGCATTTACAGCTGGTATTTCTGAACATAAAGGTCTGAGGCAGATGCTCACATGTAGCAGTTGGGGAATGAGAGGTGAGTTTCCCATGCATTCTCTCTCATTCCAGGGTACACCATGCATTAGGCTTTCACAATAAGTATCTGTAAAAAAAATCCCCAAACTTACTACATAGAATCCAAAAGCAAATAGATGCAATTTGCTGTTCACAAAATACGTGAGAAAAGGCTTGGTATTTGTAGTCTGCACTTAACCCTTACCAAGGGTTTTATTCCCCAAATACAAACACTTTGCAGTCTTTACCAGTGAAAGACAAGACAAACCACATTTTCAGCCAAGCCATAAAATATGTACTCTCATATGTAATCACAAAACCTCCTGATGCTCTAGGGTCTCAGCTTTGCACATGGGACAAAGTTGATTAATGCTGAGACACCAGCAGTGGCCAAGCCAGTGTTTCTTTGCCAGGGAACTCCCTGAACCTTTGGTGCCACCAAGCAGAGCATCACTGGGGAGGAAGGAGGAACACAGCAGGCACTGGAGCGAGGATGCCAAGCTGCTGGCAGGAGAAGCCCTTACATGCTACTTGCAGGAAAAATAGCAGCTGAGAGGCTGGGATGGAGAGCCTGCCTAGGGACTGGGGCTGTTGCTGGGACATACAACCCATGGTGGTGTGCTTTTAGCATCACCTCAGTATCTGAGGCTTTGAACTTCCTCAGGAATTTGGTACGAATCATTGACACTTGAAATCAGCTTCCCGGGGCAGCAGGAAAGCTTTTTCTGCTCACTGCTGCCTAAAGAATAGGTTCCTGAAGGCATTGTTGTAGTTTTTGTTGAAAGCAGTGTAGATGAGTGGATTAAAAAAGGAATTTGAATAGCCCAGCCATAGAAAAATGCTCTTCCAAATGGGGGGGGATGTCACACGAGCAGAGTGGGTTGATGAGCTCTGTGATGAAGAAGGGGATCCAGCAGAGCACGAAGACCCCGATAAGGATGCCCACCATGAGGGCAGCTTTCTTTTCCTTCTGCTCTCTCCACGTGTCTCCGTCCGTCTGGAACGTAACAGTGGCGTGACGGACAGTGAAGACCATCTGTGGCTGCTGGGCAGCTTCTTTTACCTGCCAAACACAAACACAAGTTGCACCATATGTACCTCAGTCAGGTGATCCCACACAGCAGGTACAGAGCCAAACAATGTGAGCAAGGGCCAAGGCTCCAGGGGAAACACAGGCCATCCATGTCACACTCTAATTGAGGGGAAAGTGGCTGTATGACTTCTGGGTGATGGAGACTATTTTAAGTGAGATCAGAAACTAGAGAGAGTACTGAGGGTATATGGGATTGCTCACACAGCGTTGCTATAAGACTATTTCCTCTGCTTACAATCAGATCAGCAGAACAGGCACACAGCCACATGCCATGCACAGAAGTCTGCTTACTTTCTCTAAACCCATTGACTTTAAGAGTTCTTGGTAGGAGAGGCAAGAAAATGAGCACACATTTGCTTCCTCCCTGCAAGAAATCTTTACAGTGCAGAGTCACCGTGCCTGGGATGAGCTGACACAATGCAGTCACGATTGGGAAACATTTACAAGGACACTCTGCACGTGTGTCTTCTGTCTGGGTTAACTTACAGCGTCCCCAAAGCCACAGCTGGTTACCAGGTTATTGTCTCCAGCAGACCCAGCACCCCAGGGGAGATCCACTCTCCCCTGGCCTCCCCACGGCAGGGATGGTGACCCTTTACTCATGCCAGCGAGCACTGATTCAGCATTCCATGGGGGGACATCTGTGAGTCACTGCTCGCCCACGTGGAGCTCAGGCTCACAATATGTCCAAAGTTACTTTAGCTACACCTTGAGTGCTCACAGCTGGGGGCTCAGAAGGAGCCAACAGCCTGGGTTTGCAAGCTTTGCAGTCAACTTTCCCAGGGAAGCCTCCAGGATCCACAGGCTTTGCTGGGTCACTGTTTGTCAGCACTCATTTGGTCTGAGTTTCCCCCACTTCTGCAAAGACTTGCCTGCTGCCAGTGCCTGACCCGAGCAAAACACGATCAAGCTGACCTACCTCCAGTGCTTCTGGTCTAACGGGGGTGATGGAGTTGCTCTTCCGAGATCCAATCCGAAACTTGGCAGCCTTGTAGATCTTCCAGTACACAAAGAGCACCACGCAGAGGGGCAGGTAGAAGGCCCCAAAGGTGGAGAAGATGGTGTAGGAAGGCTCCTGGCTGACTTGGCACTCTTCACTGTCCTCTGAATAAGTCTCTCCCCAGCCGAAGAGCAGTGGGGCCAGAGATATAAAGGCAGAGAGTGCCCAGGTGAGGGCAATCATGATGTTGGAGATGCGGCGCCGGGCACGGAGCGTGTACTCCAGGTGGCGGGTGATGGACCAGTAGCGGTCGAGGGCGATGGCCGTGACATTCCAGATGCTGGCAGTGCAGCACAGCACATCGAAGGAGATCCACACCTGGCACAGCGACCGGCCCAGCCGCCACCGCCGCCCGGACAACTCGTGCACCAAGCTGAGGGGCATGACGAGGGCTGCCACCATCACGTCAGAGATGGCCATGGAGGCCACCAGGTTGTGGGGCACCCGGTGGAAGCTGCGCACACGGAGGATGGTGGCCAGGACCAGCCCGTTCCAGAGGAACGTGGCCACCACCAGCATGGCCAACAGGGTGAGGACCAACACGCTGAAGACGGAGAGATGGGCCTGGCCGCCCTCGGGGCCGGCAGGGGACCCGCTCCTGTTGCCGGTGTCCGGCGTCGTATCGGCGAGGCAGCTGAGGTTGAGCGGGCGCTCCATGCCGGGGCTGCTCCGGGATGCTCCGGGATGCTCCGGGATGCTGCGGGCGCGGCGGCGGCGGGGAGGCGCTGCGCTGCCCGCGCCGGGAATGGGGGGGAAGCGCCGCCCTACCGCGGGCGCGGGGGTCCCCGGCCGCCCCGAGCGTCGCCGGGCGCGGGGGCTCCCGGCTGGCTGCCGCCGGGGGCTTCATCCCCGGCAGGAAGAGCCCTGCGTCAGCCGCGGCTGACGGCAGCCCCCGGCCCGCCCCGGCGGCGAGAGGCGGCGGCTCCGCGGGCGCGGGGGGTGCGCGGCTGGAGCGGGGCGGCGCTGGCGGCGGCGGAGCGGCCGGAGCGGGGCGGAGGAGCGGCGGCCCCTGCGGAGGAGCAGGCGCCGCTGGCCGGCGGGGCCGGGGCGCGCAGGTGAGTCCCCGCCGTGCGCGGGTGCGGAGCGGGCAGCCCCGGCGGGGAGCGGCCGCGGAGGGAGAGGTGCTGCTTAGTCATGTCCGTGCGCGGGTCGGAACCGGCGCCGGGCCGAGCGGGAGGGCAGAGCCGGCGGCCCCTGCCCCAGCCAGCTGCCCCTGCCCGGTTCCTGCCGCCCCTGCCCGTCCCCTGGCCCCGTCCCAGCCCGCTTCCCGCTGTCCTTGTCCTGCCCGCTGCCCATGCCCTGCCCGCCCGCAGCCGCTGCCGCTCTCCGCACCGTGCGGGAATCAGCCCCGGCTTTGTCTCGGGGTGGATTTTCCCCCTCGGGGCGTATTCCGCACCAGCCGCAGAAAGTTAGCATCCCTATGAAATTGTCCCTGGGTTCCTCCAAAAACGTGTTAGTGAGGAGCCACGGGAATTTCCTTGCTCCCAGATAGGCTATAGTCTGCACCCAGCAAACCTGTTAGTAACCCCGGTTATTCTGCGTAGGGGCAATGTGGCAGGGGATTATTTCTTTGAGAACTTCTGCGCTGGCATTTCCTAACTTGTTAGCAATTGTCGGGCCTTTTATTAGAAATAATCATTCACTTGACTGCTCTTACTAATTGTTCATTTGATAACACTAGCTATTAATGAAATGCTTGAGCATTTCCCCTGGTTTTTTGCACGCTAGTTGTGATGTGCAGTGGGATTCTGGGCCTCGTAGCAGAAGTCAGAATTTAAGCCCACCGAGCAGGGCTCCCTGTGCCCCAGCTCCATGCAGGGATGCCAGCCAGCTGCAGCCCACAAGCCTTGGATGGCATCCAGGCTGGGCTGCACTGGTGCTGGCACTCTGCTCCTCCCAGACGGTCCTGGGATGTCAGCTCCAAAGAGTGCTTGGGTCAGACACGTGAGATGAGAGGCCATGAGATGAGGGACCAATGTGGGGCTCACAGTTTGCATCTCTTAGGGGAGAGGGAAGGAAGGAAGGGTGTCTGTGTTAAGATCCAGTGACAATGACATTTGCTGGTGAGCTGCAGTTTGGGAGAGCTGGGGAGAAGACACAAACAGAGGTGTTCAGGGAGTACCTGATGCATTCCATGGTTGTGGTATATGGAGGGTAAAACCAAACTGGTGCCTCTTCCTGCCTCTCCTGAATATCTCTGGAATTTTTAATGAAAACAGCAAGTAACAATAACAAGGGATAATGAACAAGACGTTTTTCAGTGCTGCTGCTTGTTCCTCTGTGCTACCAAGGGAAATGCAAAGCAGCATATCCAAAACAGGACCAGGACCTTGTTTTGGTGGGATGGGACCGTCCCAGTGTGGGTTCTTTCAGTGCTGTGCTACTCATTCTCAGAACAAGGGATCTGACCTATTGTAGTACTGGAACAGATGTAGCCTTACAGACTATATTATACTTTTGGAAATAAACTGCCATCTTTTGGGGGGAGAAATTATTATTTTATCTCTTATACGCAAGAATACTGACAATTTTGGAATTAGTAGGTTTTTTACTTACAACTCAAAGGACAAATGAGGTTTGCAGGCTTTCATAAAGCCTCTTGATTTAAAATTCTGGTTTGTAAGGTGCAAAACATCCTTGACTGTCATTATATTGATCAAAACACTTAGCAACTGCCAGGACTGAGAGCTTTTTGTTGCGTGGGCTCTTCCTAGAAAAACCTATGACCCAGAATTAATAGAATCAACCACAAATTGTGAAATATGTGCTCCTGAAAATAGACTATTATTTTTTGTTTCAGGAACAAATAGACAAAAATTACATTTAAAGGGAAATGAAAATAAAATTTATTAAATCTAAAGAACTAAAACTGGATTATGTTCTCATGAAAAATCATTAATACTTTCATTATCTTACTTACTCAACTTTAAAAAAAATAAATTGGCAGATTCTGGAATTGAATGGGTGAGTTGAGAAGTAAAGGGAAACAGAGAATATAGACAAATATATATATATTTATGTGTGTGTATATACATGTATGTATGTATGTATGTATATGGAAATGCAAAGGTCTGCACCTGGGATGGAAGAGTCCTATACAAGAGTGCAGGTTGGGGACTGACTGGGTAGACAACCTTATTGAGAGGAGGACCTGATCGGTCTCCTGGACACATCCTGGAGCAGGAGCATGCTGGCCTATATGAGCAACACTGTGTCCATCAGGTTTAGTGATATCACTGTTTCCCTCTATCCAACAAACCTTGGAATTTTATGTCCAGTTTGGGGGTTCCTCACCAGGGGAAAGTTCAGTCAAAGGTAATCAAGGTGATGAGCAGACTCACATATGATGTGTAAAGACAGCAAGAACTGAGTTTATCAATCCTAAAAAGAGAAGGGTAAGGGGGAAAATCTCACTGCTGTCTCCAGCTACCTCAGGGGTGAGCATAGAGAGGGTGAAAGCAAACTCTTCTCAGAGGTGCACAGCAATTGGATGGGATGTAATGAGTGAGAGTCACAACATCAAATGCTGACTTGGGGGTGTTGGTTGATGAGAAGCTCAACATGAGCCAGCAAAGTGCCCTGGCAGCCCAGAAAGCCACCCATGTCCTTGGCTGCACCACAAGCAGTGTGACCAGAGGGGATTCTGCCCCTCTGCTCCAGCCTTGTGGGACCTCACCTGCAGTGCTGCAGCCAGCTCTGGGTCCCTCAACACAGGAAAGATATGGACTTGGTGGAGTGAGTCCAGAGGAGGCCACGAAGATGCTCAGAGGGCTGGAGCACCTCTGCTATGCAGACAGGCTGAGAGAATTGGGGTTATTCAGCCTGAAGAAGAGAAAGCTCTGGGGAGACCTTATAGCACCTTCCAGTGCCTAAAGGAGCTACAGGAGAGCTGGAGAGGGACTTCTAAAAAGGTCATGGAATGATAGAACAAGAGGTAGCAGCTTTAGGATGATGGAGGTAGGTTTAGATTAGATTAGGCTAGCATTAAATTGGAAGAAATTCTTTCCTGTGAGGGTGGTGAGACACTGGAACAGGTTGCTCAGAGAAGTTGTGGATGCCCCATCCCTGCAAGTTTTCAAGGGCAGGTTGGATGGGGCTCTGGTCTTGTGGAAAGTGTCCCTGCCAATGGCAGAGTGGTTGGAACTAGACAATGTCTCAGTTCCTTTCTGCCTAAACCATTCTATGATTCTATATTCCAATTAGAAATTAAAAAATAAGTATTCACCTGGAGAGTGGTCAAACTCTGAAATCAGTTCAAAGAGGCTGTGAAATCTCCATCCTAGTGATGTCCAGTATTCAGCTGGACAGCACTGTGAGTGACCTGATCTGACTTTGAAGTTAGCCTCTCTTCAGTGGGGGTTGGACTAGGTGATCTCCAGAAGTCCCTTCCAACCTACATCATTCCACAATTCTGATTCTGCATTCTTTTGGCATGTTGGCTGAATGCATGAGATTCTGGAGGTGACTAAATATTGTTATTTTTAAGGACAAAATGCTGTTTACACAGATTAGTAAGACCATTCATTTTCTCAGAACTGTTGATATTTATTAAGTGAGCAGAAGGCTGTGATCTGTAGCGAGCAGATACTGCTTGTGGACTGATCACATCTGTGAAAGGCTCTGAGGGAAAGATCTGTGTTACAAAATCAGGATTACCTCACATCTTCACTGGATTTTCATTCAGTGGAATGAAAAGTGACAGGACTTCCCTGGATTTTGCAGCATCCCCTCCAGTAAAGGCATTAAATACTGCTTGCTACTAAATGCCATTTACTGGAGGTACCTTCCAATTCAAAATATGTATCTGATGGTTGGAGGTTAGGAGGGAATTCACAATGTAATCAGTGCCTAAATGCACATCCAAGCATTATCTCCTCCTGGAAAAAGGGTGAATGGATTTATATTGGTAATCTCTGCACAGATCTTTTGAACCTCTTCCCTTATAACTGGCAGAAAAGGGAGAGGAGAAGGCTCAGGAGGAGTTTTTGCTGGGCATGCTCAATGAATGAATGAGAATTTCAGTCTAGAGGGTAGGTGGAGCTGCTAGGTTATACAAGGATTAAAGGAACACATATTCTCACTGTGTGTATACACCAGCACTGAAAGCTGTGCTCAGTTGCCAGCCAGACTGCTCAGTAACTGTGCATGCTGTCACAGCAATTTCTAAACCTCAGGTATTCACCACTTGAATTTCATTGAAATTTCAACCAGCCTCAGTCCAGCCTCACACCACATCCAGCTCTGCTTTTTGGACACATAGCAGACAACCCACTCCTCTCCTATTGCAAAATGTTCAAACATGACCACAGTAAAAACGTACAGACTATGAGGTTGTTCTCATACCCTCAGAGCCCATCCTCAGTTCTGATGTCACTCTAGTGTTCTGAAACCAAGATCATAGAATCACAGAGTGGTTTGAGTTGGAAGGGACCTTCAAGATCATCTAGTTCTGACCAAGGCAACCAAGGTTCAGAACATCGAAAGTCAGGCTATGAGCTTGGATCATGATGCTTTGTAGCTCATGTAAGTATTTCCACTGCCAAGCAGCTGGCTTCTCTGGGTAGTTCTCTCTCAGGTTTCTAGTGTTTCAGCTGGTTAATAATCACATATTTACTGGAGCATGGACTTACTTGAGGTTTTCTAAAATGCCAGCCAAGGGCCACAGTTGGAATCAGCCTTTCTGTCCCAGTGACATGTAATTACTTACTTCAAAGTGGAGCAATTCTCTGACTCAGAAACAGAGATGAATCCTGTTGTGTATTAGTAGGAGGTCAGTAGCATTGTGGGAGTACCTTGGAGCAAGAACAAGCAGGACTGAGTGCCCCACACCCCCACAGTGTCCCACTGACTGACCTGTTTATCAAATTGGGTTCCCTTGGTTCACATGCTTATGAGGCACTTTGAAAAGTCTCTCTGTTTTGGGACAGAAATCAAAACAATGAGTTGAAATCCTGTTGGCTTTTTATTTGTATGTCTGGAAAACTATTCCTTAGGCAGGTCTAACCCAGCTTAGAGCATTCAAGCTTTCCTTTAGGGAGCCACTAACTGAATGACAATCATCCATGCAGCCACTTGCTCCTGTCCCAAGTGGGGAGGAGAACTGGGAAAAAAAGTGAAGTTCATGGATTGAAATAAGAACACTTTAATAATTAAAATGATAATAATAACAATAATAATAATAATTATAATAATAATAATGATACTACTGCTAGTACTAATAAAAAAAAAGAGGAAGAGGGGAATGAAATCCAAGAGACACAAGAGATGCACAACAGGATTGCTCTGATGGATGCCTAGCCCATCCCTGAGCAGCAATCAGTGCCCTCAGCCAACTCCCTCCTGTTTGTATACTGGGCATGATGTTCTGCGGCGTGGAATATCCCTCTGGCCAGCTGGGTGGTGACAGCTCCGGTGGCAGGATGTGTGACACTGGGCCGTGCTCCCTCCCAGCTTCTTGTGAGCTTGTTTGATGGCAGACCACAGGAAGCTGAAAAGTCCTTGTCTTAGGGTAAGCACTGCTCAGCAATAACTAAAACATCAGTGTGTTAAAAACATTATTCTCATCCTAAATTCAAAACACAGCCCTGTACCAGCTACTAAGAATAAAATGAATTGTATCTGAGTCAGAACCAGGACAATAATTTCAGTGGCATAACTAAAACGCAGAACAAGAACAAAAGCTGTTAAAAGCAAAACAAGAACAAAAGCTGTTCAACAGAGCAGCCTCTTGCCTTGCCTAGAGAATGGTCCTTTTTTTTTGTAAAGTCAGTGACGTTTCAGTGCTTGTGCCTTTTGAATGTGGCCACAATCCCATTGGCCTGCAGGCAGGATGGACTCTGGTACCTTGCAGTACTGTGTGTGTCTCTGTAAATGCACTGCCAGGAGTGCTTATCTGTCTTCTGCCCAACATGAATTAACTCCTGCTGGAATTAAACCCTTTGTTCTTGCATAGTGAAAAACATGTTCATGGTCAGAGGACCAGCTGGAACATAGCTTAATAAAGTCTGAGGGCAACTCCCACATCATTCACTGCTGCAGTTAAAGTTGCTCTCTGTGTAAAGAAATGAAATGTAAATAATTTTATTTCTTCTTTCATACCTTAAGGGACGACATTAATCATCTGTGTAATTTCAGGGGAGTCAGCAGAGTTATGCTAGGCATCATATTGGCTTTTAGTCAAAGGTGCTTTGCAGTGAGCAGTTATGACAGGAACGCAATAACTCGGAGCCTGCCTCAGGGGGTCCTGCCCTCATAAGGCATCTGCAGTTTTCATTTATTATTCTGATGGTAGCAAATACTTCACACATATATACACAGCACCTGTGAGCTCTGTTACCCATGGTCAGTCCCTGAGAAGGAAGCCTTTCTCTAGACTCTGGTGGACTTGGTGTCTACAGGTGGCTTACAAACCACGACATAAAATTATCCATATTTCTGATTTAGAAAAAAAAGTTTAAAAATACCAAAATATATTATGTTTCTGGGAGTACATGGTCTCCTGCAGTTCTGTGAATCATCTAGAATAGCAGGGCCACAGAAAAATAAGAAACTGTGCGTGGGAAGACTAGGTAAATCTAACTTAATACATGAGCTTTGGCAATCAAAGCTGCCAATGCAAACTGTCAGGACTCTGCCAGGGAGACAGATGGCATGATGACAGCAAATGGATGGGTCTCTAAAACTCAATTACCATTTCAGTTCAGACCCTTTTCCCGTATGCCAAGTTGTGGAAGAGGTTTGTTTATCTTGAGCTTTATGCATTGTGACAGATAATTTACATAGGTGTGAAGCTATAGGGAAGGCTGTTCTAGTGTGAGGCTCAACATGAGTTTTTCTGTTGTGTGGTGTTTTCCAGGTTACCTTTCTGCTTCCTTCAGGTGGCAGGTTTCTGAACCTTTATTTACATAAATCCATCAGTCATCTGGAAATGTTTTTCGAGCTCCAGAGGCAAAATGTTTCAGGATCCATTCACCACATTAAGAACAGAAATCACTCCAAACTGTTTTCTGAGCCAGAAGTTCTTCAACAGTTTTTCATATACTTCCCTTCATTACACTCCTATTAGCTCCTTGTCAGTGTGTTCCTGTGCCCACTGGGCAACCCATGGTTGGAGCACCTGATTCCCAGACCTTCACTACCTTCAGCATCCAAGACTAGTTTTGTGATTGCAACTGGTTGGAAATAGGTGCAAAAATCAAACCACTGATGCTATTATCAAGGGCTGTCTTTTCTTCCATTCCAACAGCCTGATTTCTTTGTAGGCCTTTGGTTGCTTCCTTCTTCCCTGGAGGTCTCTGAACAGCCACAATGACATCCCTACCTGCCAAAGGAAGCACTGGCATTGTTGTACAGCTTTCTCAGCTTGGGCACCACTGATGAGTGTCTCAGATTCATATTCACATGCTGCTTCCTTCCAGCTGTGGAATATTTTCTTCCCCCTGATTATTTGGTGTAGCTGGATGTTTCCCTGCCCTTGCCTGCCCAGGTCACACAGAGCAGCAGAACTGCTCTTAATTTAAGTAAGGTGAATTCCCAGCATTTTCAAGCCATGCAACATGGCAGGTTGTTAGAGAAAATAGGAAAGCTGTGGAATTTTGCTTATTTGTATTTCATATCTGTGTTGCCATTTAAGTGAGTGAGAGGTTCATACAAATGAGAGGAATTATTTACATGTTAGAAAAAGTCAAATGGTAGGATGTGACCACATGCTTTCTGTTTACAGCTAAAATGAGTCTGCTCCCATGTCTTTGCAAGAAAAGTACTTGCAGACGTGTCCTGTACACTTATAAAGAGCTTGCCTCTGGATCATGGGTATGACAGCAAACTTTTCCAGCTATTTGAACAAAGACAACCATTTTTAATGGTTCCCAAGCATAATTTCTCTCTTAGAAGTTGACAGTATCACGTTAGAAATATTTTATTTTGGTCCCTCCTACCACAGCAGGCACCTGATCAAGCAGTCTTCATGCTACTGCTATAAAGTTTTCTGAACCCATGGGATGGAAGTGATTGTATAAATGTGTCTAAATGTCTCTCTGTTTTCCACAAGACTTTATTAGTAGCATCATTATTTTTAACAACCAGTATTCACTGCTGTAACAGCAAAATGTTGCCAGACCTTTCTTAATTGTCTAGCACTGCATTTTATTAAAAAGAGTGGATTTCTTTTCCCTGGCTGCTGATCTGTAAGTCAAGGTTGGTAGACTGTAGCTCAGAGTTGGTGGCCCAGTGATGTGTGAGCTGCAGCAAGCTCAGTGGTGCTTCGTGTTCAGATCCCACTCTGTGTGGCAGGATGTGTGGCACTGGGAATATTGCTCATGCAAGACCTGGTGGTGGGAAAACCTATCCAGCAAGAGGGGCTGAGGCCAACATCTCTGAGCCACCCTGGGGGACACCTGTGTGCCTTGTCACACTGGGAAGCCACCAGGCTTGGAGGGAGCTGCAGGCATCTGCCACCAGTGAGTTTCTCTTTTCATTTCGGAGCCCTCCCCTCCCTTTCTTCAGGAGCCTCCAGGTAGATGCAATGAATCATATAATTCTTGTTCCTGCAGAGATTGACCTGAAAGGCACGGGACCTGGTTGGACGTCGTCAGCTGGTGGCTCCTTTTGTAGTTTCTACCTTTTGCTACCTCTTCTGTGGTTACCTTCTGCTTTCAGATTTTGACTGAAGGTTTTTTTCTGATTTTATAAGAATTTCAGAGCAAATTTAGTAAAAATCTTACATTTTGACACTACTGAATTATTCAGAGTCACATATGAGCATACTTAATGGGGTGTCTTCATTAAAGTCATCTGCACAGAAGGTGGCTTATGTATTTAAAATCTGAATCTCATTTTGGAAACAAAGAAATCACTGTTTTTTAAAAGGACTCCTCATCTGACCTGATATATCTTCAGAACTTTCTGGGCAGACTCTCAGTGTCCTTCCTCCTCTCCACACTTCAGCATCTTCATTGTATACTCCTGTCGCTCCTTTCTTCTGTGTTTTACTGAGCATTGGAATAGTTAACATAGGCAGCTTTTACTACATCACCACTAGCAACTGACTTGGCAATAGGGTTATAAATGCAACTGTGTCACCATGACCAAGAATCCAATAGAAAAAAACCCAACCCCCACCAGCATTTTCATTTTTCATCCTTCCATCCAACATTCACTCATATGACATCTCCTGTCCCTTGGCTTTGACTCCTATTAGTAGAGTCTTGCAGAGCTGCCCACACACCCATGTGTTTCCTATCCCTCCAGTTTTGGTATCACTCCAGCCAGTCTGGCTCTTGGTGCTCAGTCCTTCTCCTGCCATCATCCCTTCTGCAGTATGGCCAGCATCTTGATGGGAGGCTGCAAGTGGAGTCCTGGGCTTGACACGTTGTGGGGAAGTTGCACAAAGACAAACTGTCTCTCCACAGTGCCTGTTCTCCATTTCAAGGAGGTTTTCTGTTTTTATGACAGCTGTGACTGTAAGGAACCATAAATCCTGATGTCCTTGCCCCAGGTAATCCCTCCTGCCTGGTGAGAGGTCTGTCCCATTAAACATCACATTATTACAGCCTCAGATTAATGACAAATGTTACAGAAGAGCACTATGGGTCATGGAGAACCACAGTGGGTTCATTAGGGTGCATCTTGCAAACAATTACTGATAAACAAGCAGCTGGACTGTGCTACAGAGATGAGGTTTACTGTACAGCCTGGGGTTCTGCAAACACAGTTGGCCATCCCTATGCCTAGCATTTATTATAAGAATTTATGGCAGCTGCTTTCTGTGAATGTCAGTGAAATAGGTGACGAAATAGATTTTTCTGAAGCAATCTATGGCTCTGGATGAATCTCTTCCATTCATTTCAAGGAGAATTATTATTTTGAAATGTAATGAGATTTTTTTTTAATATTGAACTGAGATGTCTAAAATGCAGATATCTAAATCCTGTGGACTGCTTAGTAAATCTCAGAAAGACATCCCTATCTGAAACAAGCTTTCTTTTCTTTATCTGAGTAATAATACTCCTCTTACTATCTTTTATATCCTTTATCCTTTCAAGTGAAGAGGGACATACTTTTGCTGTACAAAAGCAAGACCAGTCTCCAAGGTGTGTTCAGCAAGCAATCAAGGCAGCCTGTAATGAGAAATTACCCTCCACAAGTTTAGATACAGTAAAAAATGATATATATCCTTCTGTTCTTGTTGGCTTAAAATGTGAAGTGGGTTAGACCCATCTCCCTGCATGTCCCTCTTCCTCCCCCTGCACTGTGCCAGAGCAGGAGTATGCACACAGAACCAGAGAGGGGATGTAACCTTCTGCTATTTGCCAACTGGATTATTTATGACTGTGTGAGTTGGCTCCCAGCATGCAGGAGAATCATGTGGTAGCTGGGCCCTTCTGGGCAGAGTGGATCTTCCCATGCCCTGTGATGGACCTTAATATTTGCATTGATTAGATCCCACTTTGATGCTGTTTTCATGTCATCGCTGTGAGCACAGTGTGAATCATAAATTACGAGCATGTACTATAGAGCACAGATGTGCAGAGCACTGCAGCTTGATGGTGGGCATGTCAGCCTTTGGAACGTGGCCAGTGGGGCATTTTTAAGCTGGACTGTTTCAGGAATGCATCCTCATTCGTGACTGTTTAATTTCAAGTACGTGCTTTAGTTCTGTGCAAATGAGCAGGGTTTGAGGTTCAAAGCGCATTCAAGTACGTGCTTTAGTTCTGTGCAAATGAGCAGGTTTTGATACTTCAAAATCCCATTCTTAAAGCTAAGAATGGGATTTTGAAGCATCCCTAACTCAGAGACAAAGCTTGGGAAAACTGTCACAAAATTTTGAGGCAAAAACTGTAGACTGTAAAGAAATGTAACCACAGGAAAGTCCCTTCCCTTTCAGGAAAAAAGTGTGGAAATGTATCCAGTTCTCTGAATGCAAACAACACTTAGGAAAATAATATACTACACATTTAGAACGAATTAAATCAATTGACAGCTATCCAGCCACAGAGAAAAATAACGTAATTGTAACAGAGCAGCAAAATGGTTCTGCCTAATAGTTAAACATCAGCGAGCTCCACTGTGTCTAATAAAATGCAGATCTCATTATCTGTTTGTTATGTGCATCGAGAGATAACTGTTCAAGTTGAAAAGTATAAAAATTTGATTTAATTCAGTGACATTTTGGATACAAGAGGGTCAGGTTGGTCTTATAACAAATAACAGCTTGGGGCATATGGAAAGGAGTGTAATTGAAGATAAGGCTCTAGCAAGATGAGTGGAAAATGTAATAAGAGTTCAAGGATACATTAAACAAATGCACCCTGGCCCTCACACAGTAATCACCTACATGTGCCATAAGGCAAACAGCAAATGTAATTGACTCCCTGAAGGAAGATCATTACAGCTTTGGTGCTTGCTGCCTCATGCCACAATTTCTTCTTCCATTTGCAACACTGAGAATTCAGACATGGGAAGTCCTGGGATCCTGAGGCTGCTCTAATTTATGTAGGGAACACATCCAGCTCTAAATAGCCTCAGAGACCTTTTCAGTGGCTTCTTCAAAGATTAAACTGGTATCTGTGAGTATCTGCCACAGTGTCAAAGATTAAAAATGACCAACATTGACATAAATATGGCAGAAGCCTCGGTGATGAAGGAGGAGGATGGCCCTTTGAGGAGGAGGATCGTCCTTTAAGCGCACAGAAGCAAAAAGTTTGGCTGTACTAGGCCAAAATAAAAAGAAACAACTCCTTTGTAGCCTGGTGTCTTGAAAGGGTTCAATGTGATCACAGTTTCTTGCGTCTGGTATGGCACTTTTCCCATTTCCCCAATTCCTGGGCATTTTCAACCATGTCTGACTGGGCTGCAGAGGTATCAGGGATATGGCAGAGGAGAAAGATCTTACTAAACACCAAAGGAGCCACACTGTGATCTTAAACCTTCCTTGGCCTCAGCCAGTTCACAGAGGAGTTAGACCTGGAGACATAAATGGACTGTAGGCTTTCCTGGTTCAGAGCTCTCTCTGCTCCTATTGAGGAAGCTCCAGCATATCACAGAGCTTATCTTTCAACTGACCAAAACACTTAGGGGCTTACAGAGCCTTTATTTCCCCGGAAGCCTCCTGGAAGCCAGAAAAGAGAATTAGATCAGAACTGACCTGATAATATATGCAGTTTACCTGTATTTATCTTCGGCTTAGCTCTAATGAGAAAGTCCTGACAGTGACTCCTGTTTGTCTGAATCCCAACTCCTGGCTAGTACTCAATAGTTGAGATCAATAAAACAGACATAATCTAGATACCAAATCAATAATTTTCTTTTTTTTTTTTTTTTTATTCAGGAGTGGCAGACAGTCAGGGACTTCAGCAACAAATGTCTCATTTCATAATGTTTCCTGCTTGGCACACTAAAGAGGCAGAGTTCTAGATCTCAATCTCTAATTAATTAAGATGGCTCCGAGGTCCTGTTAAGATTGATCAGTTAAGAGCAGCAGTGGATTCATCTCTTGATGTTTTCAGATCAAGACTCAATATTACCTTCGCTCAGAGAAGGAGTATTTGGGGTGAAATTTAAGGGCAAATTATAAGAAAAATGGACTGGAAGACCTACTGGTTTCTTCTGGCCTCAAGGCTGTTACAAGAATGCTGTCACAACATATTTTTCAAGAATGTCAGTTTAAGTTCTTAATTTCATTGGAAAATACATGGGAAATTGAAATCAAGTTTCTTCCATAGAAAAAGAAAGTGGGCGTTCATCCAGCAAGAGTAACCAGTTGTCTGCATAGTGCAGTCACATCCATGTCTAAGCACTAGGAGCTTCCCCAAATTGCAACCACAAACATGTGACAAATACATTCAGCTTCTCTTTGTACCATATCAGAGGCAGATAACTTTGTCTACCTGTAGCTCCATTTAAGGGTGTGCAGACACCTGTCTTTCAGCCCCCCTGAAAATGCTTTAGCATTTGGGAAGGCCCTAAAGCAGAAATGTGCTACCAGACTGGGGCTGCTTTTAGAGACAAACAATGGAATGATCAATTCTGCTCCCAGTGCTCCATGGGGAAGGTTAATCTACATGCCCTTCTGGCCTTACACTCAGTAAATTGGAGGAACTGCTCTGAAGATGGTGCAGTTGCTGTGAGAATACATCAGCAATGAAGTATTTTTCATTGGTTTTAGCACTAAGACCCCATGGCTGCATATGAATTTCCCTGGTGGCACAGGTGGGCTCATGTAGCTGCTGCCCTCTGTCTCTGCTCCAGAATAGGAACCCTGAGTCACAAATAGGAAAATGGGAACCCTGCCTGCACAAAGCCAGCCTTGGGATAACTGAGTCAGCAGAAGGGCCTGCAGAAAAGCAGCCACTTTTCATAGATCTTTCCAGAAAGATCAGCACAGGTCACCCCTGAGATGCTGGAGCTTCTGTGGGAACATAGTGAAATGGCCTCAGGCAAGTGTCTTCTCTCCATCTTTCTGGATGAGTAAAGGAAATATTTCACTATCTGGACAACAGACAGAAAGAGAGCTATGTGATGTCAATGGGTGTGTCAATGTTTTGTCAGCACAAATTTAGGGTTTTCACTCTACTCATGAGCACAAAGCCATAAATGAATACTGGAGATCATCTTAGTGCAGTACCCAGGCTCACTCTTCACACTGTTTTGTAATATGCTCTGCAATGCTACAAACTTTAGTTGCCTTTTCTGCATTTATGCATTTATAATGTAAAAATAAATACAAGTGTTAGTGTTCTTTGAATAACATAAAAAAGATTTGGCACAAATAATGCCAAGTTTGTTCATTTCTAGAAAAATTCATTTTAGCAACTCTGAATGTAAGCCCAGGCTCAAAGGAAAATTTTCATTCTCCTTTGTTTTGCTGATACTAATGTATCCAAATTGAAAGCCTGTAAATGATGTGAATCTCAACAAGCTACAAAGAAGGGCAACAGGGATAATTACCCACCATGTTTCACAAACATTTTTTCTCAAACTCAGAAAATACACAGAAATCGGTAGGTACCTTAACTGGAGCAGAAGCAAAGACTTCCCTTGAGGTGCAAAGAATGGAGTCTATAAATCATAGTATCACATTTTATTTGTAGCAAATTAATTGTTCTTCCCCAGAGCACTGGGAAGACTTGCATTGTTCTTTCCTGGTGCAATACAGTCAGGCCCAAAACTCATTAAGAAAGTGTTACAATGGTTTTTTATCTATATATATTTACATATGTATAGATATATTTTTTTAATCTATATATATTTATATATGTATATATATAATTTTTTAATCTATATATATTTATATATGTGTATATATAAGTATGTTTGTATGTGTATATATATATATATATGTGTGTGTGTATGTGTGTGTATATATATATGTATATAATTTAAATAGAGATGGTTATTGGCAGTATGAGGGAAAGATAGAAAGCAAGAATTCATTTGTAAAGGTGAATGAACCTTTCACATTCCTTAGCAGGTAGCATGAAGAAGTACATCTCCTTTAATAGTGTCTCACTTCTGACAAAAAATGCCCTTACATTAAGATGTGCTAAAGACAGAATTCTCCCTGCTGCTCATTTATGCATAGTTATAGTACAGGTAGAATTTGTTACTTGGTACTTGCAAAAAAAAAAAAAAAATTGTAACTATTATATTAAAAAAGAAAACTGTCAAGCAAATGACAAGGGATTCTCAGTGCAGTTCTGGAATTAGAAGAGAATCGAAAATGAAACTACCAGTTCCAAGGGAGCCTTTTAGGATTCAGTGTTGCTGTACAGATAATAAGAAAGTTTTTAATTATAAATAATATTTGCCATTGCAAGCAGTCCCACTGAAGGAAAGAAGAAAAATGCAGGCAGCTCAAGCCAAAACAGGGCCCTCTGTGTACCTGTTTTGCACATTTTGATTCAGATTAAAAAAGCAGATTCTTTTTCACATTAAGAAATGGGAATGGAGATAATGCAGGCAGCATGCCTTCTGGGATTTTCAACAACTTTCCAGGCACATTGAAACTAACATCAGCTTTCTGTAAAACACTGGGTACTTTGTGAAGATATATTTTGTTGGAAAAGTAACATCTAGAGAGCCAGCTGCTACCAAACAAGTATGTATTATTAACAAAGGATTCAGAAAGCCTTCTGCTCACTGGAGTAAAACAAATATACAATTTAATCTGAGCTCCAAATTTAATTAACTACAAGATAAAAAAACCAAGCTGTTGTTTTTTCACAAGCAATTACGCCTAAATATGATTTTGTAGGTGCATATGAATTTTTCATATAATCATTTGTGCACACAAATAAAGCATTTATATAAGCAAAGACTAATTGTCTGCACAAACCTGGTCAGCTCAGTGGGCTTTCAGACCTTTCATGGGCTGTTGGTGTCTGGGATGGACCTGGAAGCAGCTTGCAAAGTATTATTTGGACTCCCCCTCCTTCCACTGTCACTCAGCTTGTGCAGATGAGCTTTACCTCATAACCTGACAAATCCATGCTGAGGATAAATACAGGTGAGCACTTTGCTCTGCACCTGAGCAGTGAGAGCACTGATGTGACTTAGTTCTGTGTGCTGACATGTGAGCAGAAGCCAGAATTTATTTCTGGCAAATGCAGGGGATATTTTTCTTGTTCAAGAACATATTTTTCTTGTTCAAGATGTACTTTTTCAATCTAGTTTTCTGCTCTTATGGTCTATAAACGAAATCACACGTATGATGCGAAATTGGAAGTATTCATTTTTGTTAGAAATAGTCTAATTACTAGAATTTAAATAATTTTTTGACAGGTGACTCATGAAATACATAAAGAAGTAGAAAATATGTTCAATAATTTAATTCCACTGCTTATTTAGAATACACTTAGGGGAAAAAATTGTGACTCATGGGAGTAGTCTTTTCTTCTGGGAGTGGTCATTTTGAAGACAAAAAAAAATGTGAATAAAGAAAGCTATTTCTGTGTGAGCAGATTAGTATCACTGCTGATTATATAACAGCCTCTTTGTGCAATCCAGTACTGAGATCTACAAAATTTCTTATCAGGGGCCACTAGAACTGACAGGTGTCTAAACTGCTACCAGGGAAGTTTTCAGTAGACTTGCTGCTGTGCATTGTTTCATGGCACATAATGGAATCACCTTTGTTTTGGCTGTGCTGCACAGCTGGTCACCTGCCTGACACCTGCTCGAGCTTGGGCAGGATTTGCTGAATCCTCCTCCTTTCACCAAGCACAGCTCCAGGGCTCTGTCCAGGAGTGGCTTTCAGTGCTTATTTATACGGGGAGGGGAGGATGTGATGGCCTCATTCTTCTCATTTCTATGAAAAGCTTGGTGGTCAAAGAACATTCAGAGGATTTAGGCATCCAGTGGTCATCCCTGCCTTGTGCCTCAGCAGAGGTGCTTTTAGTCCATTCAGGAAGAGCAGGACAGACCCAAAAGTCCATGTCCCACATCCCAGGTCAGGGCCACAACAACTTTATCTTTGCTATGCAGAACTGAATTTATAAAACAATTTTCTTCTGGTAAACCTATTGGCATTAATTCTTAACCTTTCTCTTTTTTTTCACATTTCATTACACTTCCATAACATGGATGGAATTATACTTCATTCTTGGATTTTTATCATAATTACTTAAAAATAATGATTCACCCTTAAGGATAATAACAATTACCCTTATAAATGGGTAACTTTTTTTTTTTTTGTGGAAAACTGCTTTTGCTGTGAATTTCAATGATTTAACTCATTAATCTGACCTTCGGTTGGTAGAGAATTTTAAAATTGTTGTGATTTAAAATATCAATTCTGATTTGACTAGCTGAACAAATGGAAGATCCCAGGTGGTCCCACCTGATTTGCAAGAGCTGCAACTACAGATGAAAGTTTGGGAAGGGACAATATTATAAAAAATGTGTGCAGGTTGTTTGCATTATGTTCTTTGCCAGTATTAGCATAACGCCTGTTTTGAAATACTTGTGATCTTGGAGTCGTGTGAAGAACCAAAAATTATGTGACTATGGAAAATCCAAAGCATGGGAAGGCCAGGGGAACTCATTAGAGTAACAAAGAAAATAGGCAAAGAAGGGAAATCAAGAGGACAAACCATTGAAGGACAAAACTTCAGTTTTCTTTGTGTGGAGTGGGAATATGTGATAGTGTATGGGCTTAGATATAAGGAAAGTATTCCTGTGAGAAAGAGCAATTTAGTGATCACACTGAGAAAGATGAATCTAAGCAATGAATGATATCAGGAAGAGAAAAGAACTCAGAGAAAAATGTGGAGCAGAACCATGGGAGATAGCGATATTTATTGAAGAAAAGAAGTGAAAATTACCAGTGCTGGGAGATGCAGATGATTACAGAGGCACTGAAATCCAACAGGAAAGGAAGCTCAGGAAGCAGTGGTGTTAATGAAATCTGATAGATCAAGAAGAATAAGAAAAATATTTTGCTGCAGGTGAAGGAAGACTTTGGTCAAAGTAGTTCTAATTTAGTGTGAAGAAGTCAAAATGGATCAAAGATGGAGTTGGAAAGAGTGAAAATTATGAAACTAAGAAAGCAAAGGCTGAACATAGCAGCCTGGAGAGTGGCTATAAAGGAAACCAAGCTCAGATAAATGCTTTTCAAAGACAGTCCAGGAAATACATGGGACAGTAGAAAATTACTATAAAGAAAGGCTATTAGAAAAGCTAGAAGTGAGATAAGAATATGATTTATTGAAAGGGATAAATGACTTTAAAAGCAGATGGTTGTTTCTACTTTTTTTCCTGTCCTACAACAAAAAAGTGTAACATATAAAAGCTTAAGGACTTTTTAGTTTTTCACTTTAAAAAATAAATTTCATCAAGGGGGTGTAAAATCTTGAGCCAAAGGGTAAGATTTCTTTCTGGAGTGGTAAAAGAACAGGTGATAGGTTGGGTATTTCTTATATAGCTGGATTAGAAAGGGGGAGATGTCATGTGGAGATCTAGGAGAACTGGAGAAAGACGAGTGAAGCCTTTCTGCAGTAAAATTATCTCCAGTAAAGGTAAATAAGTGATCTGTAAACTGATTTATAGTTTCTACCATAGTTTCAGGAATAACACAGATTAAAAAAAAAAAAAAATCCAGTTTACTCCTGGGAAAGTGAGACAGGCCTTTCAGGCAGGAGGCAAATAACAGGTGTATTTTTATTTCAGTAAGTCTTAAAATGCCATCTCTTAACATTGCTCTGAGTATGGGAGGGAAACATTGTCTGCATAAAAGTATTATGAGGGGGGTCCAAAACTCCTTTGGAAAGCAGAGTGCTTATTATATGGATACAATTAAATTATATTTATATTTTAAACAGCCCTGTCAATGCAGGGATGTTTAAAATACACATGAATCAGGCTCTGAAAGCGCTTGTTTCTTTCTGTTGACTATAACTTGTATAAAGTGATGATTTCGGTTTTCTGTTATCTGAAATAGGTAGGCTTTGCAGTTTCTGAGGGAAAATGTCTTATTCCGATGGGACTCGGTGACTTTATAGGTCTTTTCCAACCGTAGTGGTAGTATGCTCCGATTTCGGGAGCAGTCAGTAGGTTCACTGATGAGCTGGGTGCTGGAATACCCCCCACAACTCTCGCCTCCCCCTGCCCGCCCAGAGGCCCCGCCGCCATCGCCTCCGTCCCCTCACGGCGGGCTGGGGGCGGGGCGCGGAGGGGGCGGGGCACAACGGGGGCGTGGTCTGTGCTGCCTCGGGGCGTGGCCAGAGGCGGTTGCCTCCCTCCCCTTTCCCTCCCCCCGCCAATGGGCGGGGCCGGGTATCCCCGCTGCCCGCCTCTGTCGTTCGGGGCGAGTCCATTGCATCCCGCGCGGGGGGAGCTGCGGACCCGGATGCTGTCTGCCGGCCCGGTTCGGAGAGAGAGGGAGGAGCAGAGATAGTGCCTGTGGATCAGGAGCGGGCGCTGCCCTGCAGCAGCTGTGGTGGCTGATCGGGCGGGGGGAGCCGCTTTGTGGGGGCGGCTCTCCCCTCCCCCTTCCACCCCCCTACGTCCCGGCGGGGGATGGTGTGTCCCGCAGCGCGCGCCTTGCTCGCGCGGTTCGGCGGCTCTGCGGGGGGAGGGGGACGGGAGAGACCCGGGCCCCGGCGGTTTATCCACAGTGAGCGCGGGGGAATAGCGGGCGCGGGGGGTGCGCCTGCTGCTCCGCCGTCCGGGACCATGTTGGCGGACGACGAGGAGGAGCTGAAAGTCCCGGAGGATATGTTCAAAGACGTCAAGTTCTTCGTGGTGGGAGACATCGACCCCAAGGTACCGGGTCATTCCCGCAGATCATTCCCGCCTTCCCCTTCGTCTCGCCCCTCACCCCCCCCGGTGGGGGGGCACTGTGGAATCGTCCGGCTACCCCGCGCGGGCTCGAGGCTCGCGCCGCTTCACGGGGAAAGGGCGGGAGTGGGGGGGAGCGCGCGCCTGAGGGAGCGTGAGGGATGGCGGGGGGAGGGGAGGCGGCCGGTCCAGATCCCGGTCCAGATCCCGATCCCGGTTCCTGCCGTGCCCGCGGCAAGCACCGCCGCCGCCGCCATGGGAGCCGCGGCCCCGCCGCGCAGGCCCCGCCGGCGCCGCCTGAGCGGAGGAGGAGCGGGCGGAGGGACTTCCTGTGCCGGGCCGGGCCGGGCGGGCAGCGGGAGCAGCTCCCGCCGCCTCTCCGACCCGAGCGCTCCGCAGGCCCGGCCCCTCCCTGTGCCCGGAGCCGCACGGGTGTACGGGGACAGGCCATGGGGAAGGTTCGTCACGGGGGGCCGGACTGGCTCTTCCCTCCCACCGAGACCTTCCCGCCTTGGCGCGGCCCCGTGGAGCACGGCCCTGCTGCCACTCTAGGACCGCCCGGTGTGGTGCTGGTGTGGTTTAGGCCAGGGGCCGCCCAGTCCTCTCTCCGTACCCTGGGGCAGCGCCCTGGGTGATGCAGGTGGCCTTGCAGTGAATGAGAGCCGCGGTGGGCGAAGGTGGTTAGAACAAAGTTTCTGTGGCGTGTCCAATTAGACAGGTGTTTGAAGTGCGCCGTACCGAGCTTTAGGACAGCAGTTTCCTGCAAGCAGGTTACTGCATGCTTCACACTGAAGTTAAAGTCTTTTCCTCTCCGGTGGTTGCTGCAGTAAAACCTTAGTTCAGCGTTGGGTTTGTTTAGCGTGCTGTCCTGGCATTCACTGAGCCTCGTATGTGAATAAGTGACCCGGAGACATAAGCACTGGCCTGTTCAGATGGTTTTCATTCCTGTTATGCTAAAAGAAACACAGTCTAGGAAGAATACAGTAAAATATCAGGATGAAAACTTCTTTAGACAGTTCTTTAGGTGTAAAATGTAGGTCTTTAGACCTAAAATTTTCAGCAGTGGCTTAGAGCTCAAAGAACAAATTCCCGTACTTACAAAAAGCCCTATGGCAGCGATGTTACTATTATGTGTATGAGGATGAGTGCAAAAATCCTGTAGGAGTCTTGTACATCATTTGTCGTAGAAGTAGTGTCCCGAAAGGCCTGGACTCAGTTTTGTGTTGACATAGGAGGATCATGGGCAGACTTCCCATAGAGTAAGTAGACAAGCATTCTCTTAAACTGGTTTTCTTTCTCATGGTAAGTTTTATTCTTTGCAGTCAGAATCATTGTCATAGGGCTTTGATTTGCTCCAAATTCAGTGCATTGAATTTTCTTCTGCCTGGATTGGGTGACAGAGCTGGGTCTGAGCAAGGAGGGGGCTGGGCTGGGCTGGGCTAGGCTGAGCTCAGGGCCAGCTCCTGGGGGAAGACTCTGTACTGGCTAAAGCCCAGCTGGCAACTAAGCACCACACAGCTGCTCTCACCCCCCACCCCTACCCAGTGGAATGGGGAGGAGAGTCAAAAGTAAAACTTGTAGGTTGAGATCTAGAAACAGTTTAATAATTGAAAAACAGGTAAGATATGAGGGTATTAGTAAATAATAATGGTAAGAAAAAAGGAAGTGTTGTGCAAGCAAGTGATGTGCAATATAATTGCTCACTGTCCACTGACTGATGCCAGAGCCAGACTTCACTCCTGAACCCAGATCAGTCCTTCTTAGGGGTAACTCTCCCAGTTTACATACTGGGCATGGCATTCTTTGGTGTGGAATATCCCTTTGGCCAGTTTGGGTCGCCTGTCCAGGCTGTGCTCCCTCCTAGCCTTTTCTGTACCTCCCTGCTGGCAGAGCATGAGACACAAAAAAAAGTCCTTGACTTAGGATAAACAGGACTTAGCAAAAGCCAAAACATCAGTGTGTTACCAACATAATTCCCATTCTGAATCCAGAAGACAGAACTGTGGCAACTACTAAGCATAAATTAACTGTCTCCTAGCTGAGACCAGGACACCCTCCTGTGGGTGTCCTCTGTGGTACTCTGGGACACCTGAGTATGAGGAGCGTTTACCAGGTGTGTTTTGAGCCGAGACAGAAGGCAGGAATTGTAAATCAAGCTTAAAAAATAGTTCTTTGAGTGAAATTTGTCCCATTACTGATAGAAAGATTACAAATATATTTGGCACTTTTTACTACTTTGTGTGAAAGTGGATGCCAGCTTGATTTTCCAAAGAAGTTTCCTCTTTCATCTTCTGTGGAGGAGCACCCTTTATTCAGCCTAAATTTCCAAATGGTTTCATGGAAAATCAGTTACCATAATAAATATTAAAACAGGCCTGGCACAAGTGAGGGCACTAATCAAAACAAATCCAAGAGTAAAGGGGAAAAAAATGTAATTTATTCAGGTGAATAACTGCATACCCACTGCCTATTAAAGCACATGCAGCATAAATTGGAAGGGAAACAAAAGTCTGGAATTGTGCCTAGGTGTTCTTTGGCAAATGAGGGAGAAGCAGGCTGGCTCTCAATTTCAAATCCATTCCACTGGGATGTGCTCTTTGCTGCTCACACTTTACCGAGCATGCTGAGTGGATGTCAGCTACTCTTAATAAATGCGCTTCCTTGCTTTCCTCACATGTATAAACCCAAACCATCATGCTTTGGAAACACCAGTTAAAATCAACAATTCCTTCAGAAAGAGATAAAAGGTAATGCAGTGCAGCACAAGGTCTTTGAACAGGATATTTGGGTTTTGGTTATCTCATTTCATTTATTTTTTTATTTCCATTTGCTTACTACTTAGTTTTGAACTATTCCTCTCATTTCTTCCAAAACAGATTTTAGCAGGAGAGAACAAGAGAAAATTTATATTCTCTAGAAAAATGTAATTTCTTTTAATGGGTATAAGCCAACACCTAAAATGCAGCATTTTTACAATGTTTGTATTAGGGCTTTTCAGCATTCTATTTTCTATTTAGAGTTATGTGGTTGATATCAGTATAAGTGAGTTCTTTAATTGTGCCAATACAATTTCTCAGTCCAGGCACTACTTAATCTGAAGAAGTCGTGTATTCTGAGAGGAGTTTTGAAGTTGACATGAGCTAAATTAGGAAAAGTCTTTTTCATGACACATAAAGTAATCAAATGAAGCATTATCTATCATAAATACAGTGTTTAAACTTACTACATGAAATCATTGTAACTTTTGTATAAGCAGGCTCTTTGCACAAGTTTTTTAATGCAACGTCGTTTTGATATTTAAAAAAATCATACTTTCAGCACATTACTTACAGCTTCTTTCTGATGCTGTCAGATTTGGGTTCTCTGTTTTCATGACATTCTCTCCTTTTTTTAGTCTTCCCCTAAATGAGCAGTTGAATGTGATTGTAACTCAGGGAGAGCTGTGTGAGACAAGGAACTCGTGTGCTGTTCTTAAATACCTTCTGTTTTCAGAAGTGCTTCATTTGGATCTAGCTGTTCCCATTGGAATGACAGCATCCTGTGTTACCTTATGGTTAGGTTAACTGGATTTCATGCAGGAAGGTGTATCATGATTTAGGAGATTGGTGTGTAAAATGGAAACATTCACTCCTGTTTCTGGCTGTGGTGACAAGAACAGCAAGCTCATGATCAATTTTCTTGGTTATTTTAGAGTAATTTTTGTGGTAATTCATCCACTACAGAGAAAAAAAATTGATTGTTTTTTCAAATGGAGTTTTGAAGTGAGGTGCTTCAGTCAGGAAATGCCAAAATTGTCTCCTCAGTAAGTGGTGATTTTTCTATCCTTGTTTTTCTGCTTGGCAGAAATGCTTTATAAAACAGCCTGATGCCACATTTTGAGAGAGTCTCTTTTTTCAGTGCTTCTTTGTCCTGGTGAGTGTGCAGGTTAGGGAGTAATTGCTTAAGGGCCAATTAATTAATATTTTGTTTGATGAATGCATTGCCTTGCTCTCTGCTTTTCACTGTTGTGGGGAGAGGGTCCTGTTTCGAAGAGAATTTCCCCAGCAGGTTTGCAGGGGTAGGTATCTCTCCCTGGCAGGTTTTGGAGGATGACCATCACACCAGTTTTGTTCTAAATTATTATTTCTGAATATTCAAAGGAAAATGAAACAATAATCTAAATTGGCAATTTTAACTTTTGAACTCTAGACCATAATGTTTTAAAATATTTTTCTCTTCCTTCCTTCTATGCACCACTACCTTCTCTGTTACCTTCTCTGATCAAATGAAAGTCCAGTTTTTTGGGGCACAGGGCTGGATTCATCACACAGTTCTCTACAGTAGAGCTGAGAGTACACTGAACTCTTTAAGCAGCATCTGCAATTTAGGCCTTGCAAAACTGGGAGTGAGATGTGCTTTGGTAGTTGAGAGGTGTTTTGCATTTTCTGAGGGCAGAGCAGTAGAGTGAGGCACTTCAGTTCTGGTTCCTAACGGTGGTAATTGAGGGAGCATGAGTCCTACTTGTTCGGGGTTTTTCTGTATTTCTATAAATCACTTAGTCCTTAAAATTCTTATTCTAAAGTGTATTCAAACACTTCCAGAGCTACCCTGTACAAAAATAAACACTGACAAGAGTTTTCTTTTCCTTCCTGAGAGAAAATTGTTTTCCTATGTTTTTTGAGGAATACATATTTTGGAAAAAACTTGACATTCCCCTGATTCCTACCCCATGATCAATGATTTTGAAAAGTAGATCTTCAGATGGAATGATAAAAATATGGCAGAGATGTAAACCTTTGGCAGTCAGGTTTTAAATGTAATGTGTTTGGCATCTTTAGGGAAAGTGCTGACCACCTACAGGAGGACAGCCAAGAGAGAAGGTTGTATTCATTCATCCATCCTGTGTTAGCATCTTCTTACATTAATGTTTTTCTCAAATAAAAGTTGCTAAAAATTGTTGACTTCTTCCTCTTCTCTTTTGGGTTTAGGTTATCCAACTTCTGAAAGCTGGGAAAGCGAAGGAAGTTTCTTACAATGCACTGGCTTCACATATTATTGCAGAAGACGGGGACAATCCAGAAGTTGGAGAATCTCGTGAAGTTTTTGACCTCCCTGTGGTAAAGGTGAGTGACTCATCTGTGACATAAATGCTTCAGTATTATAAAAAAATCATGTTTTGGTGATGAACAAATAAAACATGTCTTTAAAAATCTTACATTCTTATTACACCAACTTCTGTCCTGACTCAGCAGACTTCTATTACGGCCGTCTCTCACTTCTGTTGTTGCTCTGTATCTGTCAGTGGTTTGGGTATCTTTTAGTTTTCTGGTTTGGTTTTTTTTTTCAGATTTTTCTTTCAGTAATCTGTGAGATGATGTCCTGCTAGCTCTGCTTTGGAAATCTTTCTGATGGGAAGGTTCTTACAAGCTTCTGACAATGGAAAATCTCAATTTAGAATAAGTAGTAAATTGCTGAGGGTTTCTTTTTAAACATATATGTAATTAGCAAGGTGCAAAATGATTTGTTGATTCTGCATATGTGTACTATGCTAAGGACTGTAGGAACTTGTCAAAAATTAGGGTTTTTCCCCTCCTTATTTTAGTTTTAAAGAGGTTTTTCAGTTTGGTTTTTTTTTTCTTCTTTATGCTGAAATTACCAATATTTTGTTACTACCTTGCAATAGTGAGGTCTTTTTAGAGTGAAAAATTATGGGCTTTGTGTTTGAAAATGTGAACTTGTCTCTCTGGAAGTCATGTGAGAGGTTGGAAGAAATAACAGTAGAATTTCACTGTTAATACCTTTGGATACATGATTTTGGGTTGTTTTTTCCATAGGGTTACAGGTGGCAGCAGAGAATTTTGATAGATTATGTCATGCGAGTTCACCTGACAGTGTAGAACTATGAATTAATTCTGAAAAATAAAAGGTGCTTGGCTAGGGAACCCTATGGTTATAGTGAGTATGCTGATTAATTTTTAGTTCCTTTTTCTGAAATGTTTTTTGGTGTAATTTTAACCTTATAAACAATGAAACTGCTGCCATTCTCATGAGAAGGAAGGGCATTAGCATCGTAGAGAACACTTCCTGCTTTCTGATGCCATTCACTTAAATAATTTAATTTTCTTCATAACTACCAACTCATTTGCCAAATGAGAGCAAGTCTTTCACTAATGTCACTTAGTTTGACCTGAAAACATCACAGCATGATCTGTAATCAAGAAGATTAGAGTAAGTATTAAGGGACTGGAAGTCAGAGGCAAAGGTAGCTAGTTACAGGGAAAAAGGAAGATAAAAACTTAAGGGAGGAAAGTATCCTTTTTCTTTTCCCCATAAGGATTGAGGAGTTAGAAATTAAATGTTTTTAGCTATTTTTTGTATTATGCCTTATAAGGGAAAGAGAATAACAAGAAGTGGGACACCATAAACATCATTGCCTCAATATATCTTTTTGCTTGTCTTTTGAGGGAAAGCGATTTTGTACTGAATGTGGTGTCACTTTTTGCCCATTCTTCCTTATCTGCTGCACTGGGACCAGTGTCCTACATCTGCTCCATTCACTGCCACCTCCCTGTGTCCCTTTGAGCCCTTCTGTCCCAGAATACTGTCGGGTAGGGGCCATCACTGCTCAGCAGCCAGCATTGTTCTTCTTTTAGAAAACTCTTTTTGTGTATGGTTATGGTTCTTCACTCCTTGGTGATGAGTGTAGGGTGGGATTTTCTGAATTATTTTTTCTTAGAAGCAAGGAGAACTGCAAAAAGGGAGAGGTTGAATAAATACTGTAGATGGCACAAGAGAAGGGGGTTGCTACACAACCTTTGAGCTGTCTTTGTGTGAACTCCTGCAAATAAATGAGAACAGTCTTTTTGATATACTAAGTGCAATGTCTGAAACACTTAGGCTTTCAAAGCTGGAAAATATATACTGAAACTTGCTATAGTAGGAACTTAGAAGGTAATTAATATTTTGTACATGTGGACCAAGGTTTTTAATGTCTTGTGGTTTTTGGTTTTTTCAGCCTTCCTGGGTGATCCTGTCTGTTCGCTGTGGAGCTCTTCTGCCGTATCCTTTTAAGTTCAAAATTGGATTAATTCTATAGCAAACATGTTAAAATAGATACCACTGAGGGATTCAAGACTGTTTCAAATAGGTGCAGTTTAAACTTTTAAAATGATGGCATGTGTTTTGCCTGCCAGGATTGCAGCATGGTTAGAGGTTCTTTGTCTCCAATTTTCCCATCCCTTTGCCTATTTTGTGCTTCATAGTCTCTTAGAGGACAACTGTTACCAAATGGAAAACAAGAGGTGGTAGGTGCAAGAATCCAGGTGTTCATATTAAGAATTCAGACCTTGTACATCAGGGATTCAGAAATCCTGTTTTATATCCAGTAGTTTAAGGTGTGTACCTTTGCATCTCACTGTGTCTCTGTTGTGTGGTCTAGGCTAGTGATCTTGGTCATTTGTGTCTGGACATAATAAATGTGTTTAATGTCCTTTCATGATCAGGGTGAGAGTGTTTAGTTGTTTATGTCACATGTTTCTAAATCTTCTCCCTGTCCATGAGGAGTGTTCACAAAAAAAAAAAGCGTGGAATTAGCTACATTTTCAGGCTTAAGTAACCTAACATTTCATTATTGATATTCTTTCACATTAAGAAGTTGCATTTGTTTTTCACAGGAAGACGTTTGCATAAAAATTTTGTCTTCCATCTGCAGCCAGGGTTTTCTAAAAGGCTACTCTAAGAGCTGACGTTGTTGGATACCCAGAAGAGAAATAAACAGATGAAGCAACAGAGTGATGCAGTCCATAACTAAATTGTAGCAATAAATGTGGGAATGTAGCCCTCAATGGCTATTGCTCAGGAAGTCTTTATTGTGGGTGTATATAGGAATGGCCAAATGAAAAGACCAGGTCTCAGTAGTGTCTTGTTCTTCAGCTTCATGGAAGAAGGATGTTTTGTACACCTGTCAGCAGTAAATATTTCCTTGGACCTTTGACTTTCTAGCACTTCATGTCCTTAGAATACGGTGGATTTTACTCTAATTGTGCTCACTAAAGCGGGTTGTTAAGTCTTAACTTTGTTTTGTTCTGTTTCAGTCTCTTTATGACTTCTAGTGCAGTGACATCTGGCGTTTCATTAGGGATTTAGGTACTGCCATTATGAAAAAAAATAGCTTAGATTTTCCAGTTGATTGCTTTTGGACCCAGTTTAGGCAGAAGTTTGAGATTCTGCGATTTTGCTTTTGTTTATGTTTTAATTTGGAGAAGTAATGCTCAAAGTGGTCACTGAATTTTTGAAGCACCATGTCCTGGAAACATCTTGTGTCAGTTAGACATATGGATCTAATAAGAGCCTTAGGGATTTTATGTTGCCTTACCAATTCCGGTGCTTATTTGATGGGCATTTGCCTGTCAGTTGTTAAAGGTAAAGTTTAATGTAGAAGGATTTAATACAATGTAAAAGCACAGTAATTTTGTCTGTTTCTTAGTGGAAGTTGTTTTCACCAGGGGGATATTAAGAAGGCAGAGTGTTCTCCTGTGCCCTGCTCACTGACGTTTGCAAAGTCTGACTAACCTGCAGTGGCAGGGAGGTAGCAGAAAAATGAAGCTGGAAGCAGGCTTGGTGAAGAAGGAAAAAGAGTTTCATGTGTGAAAACTTTGGCTATAATGCCATAAGGAGGGCTGGCAATTTCTTTTGCAGCAAAAGCAGGAATGAGGAGGGTGTATTTTTCCATCGTCTTGTACAGATAAAAGAGTCAGAGCGCCTCTGAACTTCTGTTGATGGCAGGAAAAAAAGTGAGTTTTGCTGTATTCCCTCTTTTTTATTTTGTAGTTATGCTGTTTGTAACTGTTTTAAGAGGATCTGTTTCACTCCTCTTCTTCTGAGAGTGCAAACTCCAGGCAAACTGATGGACCTCTTAAAAGTTAAATACTGACTGTTCCTGCTTTATGTGCTAGCAGTAGATATTCAGGCAGGGAGTAGACAAGTGTACACTTGTGAAGGATCCAGTACTGAATTTCTACCTTGGATGGAGAGCAACACAATGAAATTTGAGATGTTCATCAGGCTTGAACTTCTTGAGGTATTCTGGATGATGGCAATAATCTGTTCTTCAGTTTCAAAGTGCTCTGGCCTTTGTTGTCAGCTTTCTGTGTGCTGTCCCTTCTGGGTCTCAAAACTTGGCTGTTGCTGGTGCATCTGTCAACAGCATGGGGAAAATAATTTAGTTTCATTTAAAAAATCTCAGTGTCTACTCATGACACAGTGTGCATAATGTGTCTGTAGTTATTTTTTCTGACAAGTATGCATGGATCTTAAAGACAAAATCATACAAAAGTGTAGAAAAGGGAGGGAAGTTGCGGAAGTCCGATGGCCCATCTGGCTTTCCCAGGTCAGTTCTGTCAAACTGTTCTCACCTGTTTCACAAAGCCCCTCCCAGAGTGAAGATTTTGTGCCCTCCCCAGTCAGCTAATAGTGCCTCAGTATTGTATTGTATTGCTAGGATTGAACCCCATTACCATGCTGCAAACTAACCCTGTTTTGTTTTGTCTCAGCCACTCTGAACAGGAAGAACAACCATAGAATAGAATTGTTTAGGTTGGAAAAGACCTCTGAGATCATCAAGTATTAATCTAGCACTGCCAAGTTCACCACTAAACCATGTCCCTCAGTACCACATCTGTACGTTTTTTTAAAACCTCCAGAGATGGTGACTCCACCACCATGCCCTGGGCAGCCTGTTCCAATGCTTAACCCCCATTACCATGCTGCAGTCTAACCCTGTTTTGTTTTGTCTCAGCCACTCTGGTCAAATGCTTGGGAATACCTGAGAAGTACTATGTAGACTGTTTAATTTCCTTCTAATGTTCCTCAGGAAACTCTCAGTTATTTTGCATCCTTGACACCTGCTTTCCAGTGTTAATGGCTTTTCTCCAGAGTCATGTCAGATTTTTTTTGGAGTCACTGCTTGTCTCTCTCAGGTAAGAAGTGAACCATATTCCAGTCTACTCCAATGTACATTACATATATAATGCTTTGCTTCTTTGAGGAGAGAGCAGTTTTTCTGTTGTACTATAACTTTTTTCCTGTTTGTTTTCTCTGTCTCTGTGCAGATTAAAAATTACTCTTTACTGGTTTTTCTTGTTGTGTGTCTTTGTTACCTTTTTTTCTCTCTAACTTTCATGCTAATTTGGTATTTAAAAGTGATAGGTGATACATTATCCAGCCTTGTAAATGGTCTGTTGTAGATTATGTTAAATTCTTCCAGCTGAAGACAGCTGGGTGCACGGAATTAAAAAGCTTTTCTACCTTCCTTTTAGGTTTCATCTGAAGACCGAAGTACGCTGTGGGCTTTGATTACTTTTTATGGAGGGAATTGCCAGCTGAGCCTCAATAAGAAGTGTACTCATTTGATTGTGCCTGAGCCAAAGGGGGTAAGAGTTTATTACATGTACAATTCTAGTTGTAGCTCTCATTTGCTTTTGAATAATCAAAAATTTTCCATCTCCCTGAAGTTAGAATTCTTAAAATTGTTCATTAACAACTAAATTCAGCAAAATTATGCATTGCAGCTATTCCGTTTGTACTTATTTTCTGCATGGCTTTAAGCCTGATTAATTCAAAAGATGTCCAATTTCACACCGGTATTTGAATTCCTGTTTGAATAAAGAATTTTATTCTTGATATTGTTTGTCATAGCCTAATTTTGATACGTCACAGTTATTAGTGATTTGTAAACCCACAGATACAGAATCAGTGAAGAAAAATGAAGGACAAGATTGAAAAATTGAATAAAGCATGGGCTGGCATTGGGAGAAGAGAAAATGTGGCTATGGGAAATGAATGCTTTTTCTTCTTTAAAATAGAAGAACCTTTGTAGGGCTGGGTTCTTTTTGATGGATGTGTGTGTGATGGTTTTGTTTTTTTTCTTTTTATTAAGCGCTTGATCTTTCTTCTGTGTACTGTTTAGAAGGGTGTATTAACACCATTCTAGTTGTCTCTTTCATCACAGTAAAATATAATGCTTGGACAAAGCTTTATTACCTAAAATTTTGTTTGTAAGAGGCAATGAAAAACATTAAGAATCACACTTTATTAACTTACTTAAAAGCTTAAATAATAAGCTTTTTAAAACAAAGGATGTTGTCTTTAGCTTACTAGTCAAAAAACTTAAAATGGTATTAGCATTTCCTGTCTGTAGGGTGGAAATGTTTTAATGCACATAATCGTTGAATGTGAACAATTTTATGGGATGATTACTTTTTGCTTCCAGTCCTGCAGCTCTGATGTACTATTGTGAGGGAATCTGCAGCAGTTTGTAACAAGAGCAGTTTTGTCACCAGCAAAACTTACATGATTGCTCTGACTAGACACAGGATGATAGAACAAGATCATTAATAATTCTCACCAGAAAAAAAGAATAGAAGCTTTTGTCGACACATAAACTTGATTTCATCTCCAATCTCTTTATTATTGTGTATGAATGACAGTTTCATTGTAGGAAATAACTCCAGAGAATCATTAAATTAATTTCCTCTGAATATGCTTGTTGTTAATTTATGTTGTTTGACATAAAAGAAAATACCAGCTCAATCACTTTTAAGTATTAGACCCTGAAATAAGTTTCAAATTTTCAAAAGAAAATTTTGTTTTTTCTTCTGTACTGTTTTGATGTATGTGCGGGATTTCCATCAAAGAGGATATTCAGATAAATAGAACACTGATTCTCTGTCTCTTCTATTTATTAGGAAGGGAAACAGTGAAACTTAAAGATTTAAGCTGTATTCCTGCTGAAATGCTTTTATTTTCAGTGATCAACTTGTCTCTAAATATTTGTCTCTACTTTGATATGAAATCATGAATTTTTCCCCAAGTGCTTTTTCGTAGTATTGACTGTGATGTTCCTTGCTGCTGCTGGGTTGGAATCTCTTGGTGATTGGGTTAGAGAAAAATTTTGCAAGTGAAGATGTTCATCTTCTGCAGTTGTGCCTTTTGAGTCCTTTACTCTGTAAATACGGAAAATTTTGGTTTTTTTGTTTTAATCTCTTGGAACCTGTGGTTCTGCACAGTAGTGTAGTGTTTCCTGCTGGATTTGGGAGAGACCACTCTCTGATATTGGACAGCCTCCTGTAATCTCCCTCTCCATACTCTAGCCCTGATCTCAAATACCTTTTTTGTGATTTTTTTTTTTTTCCTCTTTAAATAACTTTTTTTTTCCCCTCAGGAAAAATATGAATGTGCTTATAAACGGGATAGCATTAAAATTGTGACCCCAGACTGGGTACTGGATTGTATAACTGATAAGTGTAAAAAAGAAGAGACTCCTTATCATCCTCGTTTAGTTATATACGAGGAGGAAGAAGAGGAGGAGGAGGAAGAGGAGGAAGAAGCAGAAAATGAAGAACAAGATTCACAAAATGAGGCTAGTACTGATGAAAAGTTATCAAGCCCAGCATCGTCCCAAGAAGGATCACCTTTGGGTGATCAAGCTTTTTCACCAAAATCTACTACTGCGGAAAAGGCAAAAGGGGAACTGATGTTTGATGATTCTTCCGATTCCTCTCCAGAAAAGCAAGAAAGGAATTTGAACTGGACACCAGCTGAAGTCCCACAGGCATCTGCAGCAAAGCGTAGGTTGCCTCAAGGGAAAGACTCCGGGTTGATTAATTTGTGTGCCAATGTCCCACCAGTGCCAGGTAATATTTTGCCTCCTGATATGAGAGGCAACCTCATGGCTTCCGTACAAGGTGCCCAAAGTTCTGACCGCCAGGAAATGATGGCCACGTGGAATCCAGCCGTGCGGACGTTAAGGAATATTACTAATAGTGCTGATATTCAGCAGATTAATAGACCATCAAATGTAGCACATGTAAGTGTTGGATTTTTAATTTATAAGCTACGGGACTCTTGCTTAGAAGCTTTCATATCCAAGATCTTCAGTTTCCTTTTACTGTTCTTAAAATGTCCAAAGTTAAAACTTCACCTTTATTACTTAGAATTATGGCCAAATTCATAACTTCCCTGTAAAAAGTAACTTAATTTATAGCAGGTTTGTAGAAGTAAGAATGCATTTGGAAAAAAAAGTTTGAAAGAGTAAAGCTTTGTTTAACTACAGCATGGTTAGAGTTTCAGTAAGGACTTTTCAGTAAGAGGGGAAAAAATCATTAATTTAGAATTGTTCTGGTAGTTCAGGAAACCTGGTTTCCTACCCTTCAAGCTTTTCAGTCAGTGCAAGGAATTATTTGTGCTATAAACATACAAAACTGTGAAATTGATTGTTCCCAGTGTAGGTTCAGTTCTATACTGTATTGTTCTGCTGGGCATCATTAGGTTGTTATATAGTGTAGCCAGGACTGTGATGGGGTAGTCCTACCTTACACTTTCTTATGCCACTTATGTAGCTGAAATAATTGCAGCTCTTGTAGTGAATGTATTTCTACAAAAAATAAAAAGCAAATAAGCATGCTGCACTTGCAGCACTAAAATTCTTGGAAGTTTGTGGGAAGGTAGCATGAGGAAAATAAGTGCTGGTGAATGTTAGACATATCTTTTACTTAAATAATTGCATTGGTGCCTTTCTTTTGATGTTCATTTGATGATAAAACTTTGAAAGGTGCCTGAGTAGTGCAGAGACTTCCAGCCAGCACTTAAACACAGAATGTGGAGTCACTCAGAAATGTTAGTTCTGTGCCGTCTATATGACTTCTGGATATGAAATAGAAACGCAGGCTTTATTTTAAGTCTGAGTCTTAGATTCCTCTTCTCAGTGCCTTGAATTGTTTGAGGGCTGAGACTTTTGGGTAAGGCCTGAGCAGAAGTGCCAGCCTTTTGCTCGGTTGGCCAGCACGGGTAAGTTGCCTACATCTTCTGCAGTCCAGTCACTGCTATCAAATACACTTCAGTGGTGTCCCCTGTGGAAGTGTTTCTCTGTTAGTAATATTTACAGAGCTGCAGGGCAGGGGGTGTTAGTGTGCTTTGGATTGTCTGTGTTCACCCAAAGTCAGCTGGAGTAGGGGCTGGACTGTGGAGTGTGAGGGCTGTACCAAGTGCCCTCTCCAGCTGCTGTGCCAGCTCCAGGATGTGCAAAAAGGGTTTGCATCTAGAATTGTCAGTCTGCTTCCTAGAGGAATACCAGTTCTGCCTTTTCCCCCCATAACTTCTATTTTACTTTGTGTCCTGAATGATTAGGGCAAGTCTTGGTGAGCATTCTTGGAAAGTTAGTTTTGAATTTGTACCTCAGATTTCTGCCAGATGGCAAGATATGTCATAATCAAGTGTTTGCAGTTACATAGTTACTTTCTAAATATAGCCCTAGGATATTTTTGAAAATTTTTTAACCCTCTGTTGGGAAACTGTGCTGAAACTTCTGTAATTTTGACTTTGCAGATACATATCTACTTTCTGAATATAGCCCTAGGATACTTTTGAAAGTTTTCACCCTTTATTTTGAAATACATATACTGAAACTTCTGTAATTTTGACTTTTAGGACTTGGTGTGGAGAGTAGCTCCTCATACTGAGCCCCACAAACGTTTTTTGTGTATGTTATTTTTAGTTGTTGGATGTTTCTACTGTGGTGCTGTCAAGACATGAGTGATGGGTGATGCACTGATAATCATGGTTGCATGTGTATGCTCTGCCAACCACATCACAGTTATTTAGATGACACCTGAGATGTTTTGTTGAGCATTGTGAAAATATATGAACCTTCTGTTACGGAGAGCTGATGGATGTGTGGTTGAGAGGATACAGTTAATTGGCTTTGTGTTTTAGTGATGGGCTTTGATTCCTGTGTCACACAGGCACATTGCTGAAGGTGACACTGTGTTTGTTGAAATAGTGAGGGTGAAGGAAACAAACTTTGCAGGATTCATCAAAGCTGATCACATGTTTAAAAGACTGAGTGACAAGTGTAGAATTTCTGATTGCTCGTTATTTCTAATCGGTAGTTTATATTAACATATTTTAATAAATACGTAGAACTCACCCTAATCTATTAGAACTTTGCCTAATTTTCCCTTTTCTGATGCTTAAAAATTAACTTGCTAACTTGTGTCTGCTTAGTGTAAAATGATTTTTCTCTTAACAGTGAGTTACACATCTAAAAATAAAATTAAATTCCAGATTACTTCAGCACTCTATATAAACCTAAAATCTAGTGTCCTTAAGTAGGGAGGTTAGGTTTTTTTGGGTTTTTTTTTCCCCAAGAAGCCCTTAGTGCTCAGCAGATCAATGTTTTTCTTTCTTTGCTTTTTGGAATTGAGATTAAAAAACAAGCTATATATTCCTGAATTGGTTTAAAAGAGAGCAAGATTCCTATGTTTCAAACAGCACTAAATAATGAAGGCATCACTAGCAATTTTTAAGTGAAAATAAGACCATGGAGCTAAGCTCTGAATTTAATGGACCAATGGGATTTTAAAATTAATATTGCAGTTGATCAGTGTAATTATTAACGTAGTGTTAATAGTCATAATGCTGTTGGAGAAATTATTAATAACACAGGGATGGGCTTTAATCTTAAATTTAATAAGATGTGCATTGCTGTTTATTAGGAGCCACATGCAGCTCCACACTTCTTTCTGTGTAAGTCCTGTCTTTATTTTGCTATTAAGCAGTTAAAGATTTTTGTTTAGCTCACAAAGTATTTAGGCATAGGGTTTTTTCTTTTAAGAATTGTATTTTCCCAGTAGCTCTTTAATATTTTTAAATCCAAATGACAACCAAAAGATCACAAAAATAATCTTTGTTTTCTAGATATTACAATCACTTTCAGCACCTACAAAAAGTTTAGAACAGCAAGTAAATCATAGCCAACAGGGACATCCAAATGTGGTGCTGTTTAGTCAAGTGAAACTAACACCAGAGACACATTTATTGCAGCAGTCACATCAAGCACAGCAGCAACAGCACCATCCTCTTTTACACCTTCAACCTCAGCAACTTATGCAGCTCCAGCAGCAGCAGCAGCAGCAACCCCAGATCTCCCAGCAGTCTTTCCAACAGCAGCAGCCTCACCAGTTTCCCCAGCAGCAGCAGCAGCAGCAGCAAGTCCATCAGCAGCACCAGTTCTCCCAGCAGCAGCTCCAGTTCCCGCAGCAGCCTCTCCACGCACAGCAGCAGCTGCACCGCCCTCCGCAGCCGCTCCAGTTCCAGCAGCAGCATGTGCTGCAACAGCAGCTGCAACAGCTGCAGCAGCAACAGCTGCAACAGCTGCAGCAGCAGAACCTGCAACAGCAACAGCTGCAACAGCAACAGCTGCAACATCAGCAGCAACTGCAGCAGCAGCACTTGCAGCGGCTGCACCAACAGCATCAGCAGCAGCAAATGCAGAATCAGGCAGCACAGCACTTAACTCAGACACCTCAAGCACTACAGCTTCCAGTTGCAGCCCAGCAGCCACAACACCACCAGCAGCAACTGCAGCAACTGCAGCAACAGCCGCTTTTTGGGCATGATCCAGCAGTGGAGAGTTAGTAATTACTGCTTTCTGATCCTGGAAATAAGTAGCTAATGACATGAAGTGGGGTAGGATATCAAAAAGTGTTTACAGGATGGGATTGTAAGAAATGCCATTCATGGCTCAGAACCAGTTTTACTGATTTTTAGACAAATACTTAAGTGTAACTAATGATGGTCCAGTAATATGGAAAACATGAGAGTACTTAGAACATTCTCTTTTCAAATAAACACTTGGTACCACAAGTACACAAACTACGTTTCAGAACAGTGTTAGTCAATGCGTAGCATAATTGTTTTAAATTCTTTTTTCTTTTGGAAGAGGGGCAGGGGGAAGCTTTCAAACAGTATAGCAACTGGAAGGACAGTTAAAATGTTGGAAATACTAGTAAATTAATGAAGATTCAGCAGCAAAGTTGTTACCCCTTAGTTTGAATTCTGTCCATGCTAATAGAATTGATAACTTTTTGATTGCTTTGGCTGTTCATAGCTGATACTTGTAAAAGAGGAAGTTTTCTTATGTTTTCCTTCCTTCTGCCCCTTTAGCCCCTCTTCAGAAAAAAACCCACCCAGAACAAAATCAAACCCTAGGCTGAACTGTGCCTTAAAGGCTTTCAGCTTTGAAATTTTGGATCCTACATTTTCCAAGGAAGTACACCTTTGAATTTCATAACTTGGTAATAGGGGAGAGGTCAGTGTAGCAAATGTGTTCTGAGATGAACTGTTCAGCCTTTAAAGTATTTAATTGTTTGTTCTTTTGTGTCAAATTATTCCAGTTCCAGAAGAGTATTTCCTACTGGGCTGTGTCTTTGCAATTGCTGATTACCCAGAGCAGATGTCTGACAAGCAGCTGTTAGCGACCTGGAAACGGGTGAGATTCTGCTGTATTTCTAAAAATCTATAACATAATGTCATAGTCCCTAAGTTCTAAGAGAAATAATTGGAAGTATTTCAGCACTGTTCACTTTTCTTTAAGCATCCTTTTGTGTAATTCTTCTGTTACAACCTAAAAAAAGATTATTCAACTGCTGCTGACCAGAAGAAGTAATAAAAATACTTTAGGTGTGCAGCTTGGTTGAATTAAGTCTTCAGGCAGAACATGAGCTAAGTAAGTTGCAGCCTTAACTATTTCCCAGTTACTTATGCTTTTACTCAGGCAGCTGTAGTGCAGCAAATGTATTATAGCATTGCTGTCTAGCTTTAATTTGATTGTATAAAAAGATTCTTTTTTGCATATAATTTTGGCATTTAGTAGCCTGTGAGGTGTCCACCTGAGTGAATAAGATGGAAGAATAGAGTGTTTCTATTTTTTTGCCAACTTCTATTTTTCAGAAAAATCTGATTGTATCCTTTCCTAAATAAGAGGACTTTGATGTTCTTCAGAAACTTCTGATGGATTTTATAGTTGAATTTTCCCTACAATTTTGCATAATCAAGTAAGCTGTTGACATTTTTAACAGCACTTGTGTTTATTGCTGAGATAGAATTGAATAGTTCATGAAAACTTGTTTATAGTTATACTGCAAGAAATAAAAAACATGAGAAGGGTTATTTTTGTTTATATATCTTTATTTTGGTTTTTTTTTTCCATTTATTCTAAAAAGTAGACTTTTTGTTCAGTGGAAAGCTGCATATTTAATTTTGTCTTTTGTTTTCAAAATTGTTCTTAAGCTAGATAACAAACCTGGTTTTGGGGGGTAACTCAGCAGTGAAGTGATACTAATGGAGGCAGTGTCCTAAAGGGTAGACTTTCATTTCAGACTTTTTGTTTCTTAATGTAATTTAAAAATAGTTATATACTAGAAGTTCTGGGTTTGCTCTCTTACCAGATCATCCAAGCACATGGTGGGACAGTGGACCCTACCCTCACGAGCAGATGTACTCACCTTCTCTGTGAAAGCCAAGTCAGTAACATGTATGCTCAGGTAAGCCAGCTGGGAACCTGTGCTGGTGCATGCTTTCATTCTGTTGCTGGAAAGGCAGGGCTTTGCACTGTGTACTTCATGCTTAGATTGCAAATGTTAAGTTTTTCAATATTAGGGTTTTTGTATGATTTGTGTTCTTTGGTGCATGAACTTTCATTGTGCATGTAGTAGTAGACTTTTCCCAGAGAGCCCTAAGGAAGATGCTGTGAGATGGAGGAACCTAAAAAGTAGAGAAAAACAATTAAAATAGAAGCTTTGATTTGTAGAAAAAGTGTAAAATAAAATAAACATGTATTTTGGTTTTTAAAAGCTGTTTGTGCATGTATTCCTAGGCTTTAAGAGAAAGGAAGAGATGTATAACAGCACATTGGCTGAATGCAATCTTGAAGAAGAAGAAAATGGTCCCACCTCATCGAGCCCTGCATTTCCCAGTGGCATTTCCACCAGGAGGAAAGCCATGCTCTCAACATGTAAGCAGGAAAAGCTTACTTCTAAAGAGTGCTTACTTCATTGCTTGCTTCATTACATGAGCAGTGTTAAAACAGCTAGAAAGTGCTTACTCAGTGCAAAATACACATTTCTTTTGGCTTGGAAGAAGAGCTTCAGTTAATCTCAGGGTGCTGTGTTGAGGTGGTGCTGCTGCCAGGTGCTTGTCAGTGCTTTGCAAGTCTTCCTGGGTTCAGAATGGTGAGGAGTAGCACCTGCCTTTGTGAGTTCTCTTTCACATACTGAGGGGCAAAGATTGCTTGAGTTACACATAGCAAGGTAGCAGCAACCCAAGCTGCATAGTTCATAGCAAAGCAACAGCACATCTAACAGCATGTGCTTCCTGTACCATAACCTAATATTCTGAGAGGATTTTTGAGGGTTTTTCTGAGTCAATGCTTAGCAAGTATCAAAAAAGGAAGCCTGTGCTGCTAATCAGAGGATAGGAGGTCACAGTTCCATTGCCTGTGCAATGAGGAGATGTGTGGAAGTGAATGTTTGTGGAATTGAAAACCTTTAGTTCATTCAGAGGCACCTTGAAATGCACTATGCTGTATAAAAACAAAGTGCCAAAGTATGTCTTGGCATTGAATTTCTTTGTGCTGGATGCAGACACACAGGATGATGGCCTTGCTAGTAGAAAATTCTGACAGACATAGAAAGAAATACAGAATTGGGAAAATCAGAATATAGCAACATGCATGCAAACTTAGTGGTTAGTCGTAAATGTAATATGTAATGTAATAAATGCAGTTTTAAACAAAATTACTGTTGCCTTTTCCTGAAGAAAAGGAGAGAATGGCACAAATAAAAACCTGTCAAGTTTAAAGATGATAATGCAAGATGTGTAATTACAGTTCACCACCTGTGATCAGCTGGCACAGTTTATTTGGCTTCATGGCAGAGTAAAGCACAGTTTTCAGATTTCTAGAGTAGAGCCAGTAAGTGTAAGTTTGTCTTGTGTGTCTCAGTATAAATAGCAGCAGAAGGAAGAGGTGAGGTATGTGAGAAGCAAATTGGGCTGTGAACTCTTTCATAATAAAACTGTAGTAAATGAGAAAAGGCTGACCAGAAGCATGGAAATTATTCTTCCTGAGTCAGAACTACTGCTAGAAACCTGAAATTTTTATGATTAGACAAATCACTTTTAAATTACACTGTTTGTATCCTACAAACCATGCTTTAATTAAGTGCTTAAACACCATATTGTGCATTTCATTATAATGTAAAAAGTTAGTCCTGGAAAAATATTTTCCATGGGAGTGTATTTGAAGTACCATCAATGTTGAGTTATTTATAACTGTGTCTTTCTGTCTGCAGATAATCTCTGTGACAGGATTTGTTGATAGTGACAGAGATGACCTCAAGCTCATGGCCTACCTAGCAGGTGCCAAATACACAGGCTACCTGTGTCGCAGCAATACAGTTCTCATCTGTAAAGAGTAAGTGCTTCACTCCATAGTCCTTGCTTTCTCAGCAATGTCTTGGCACAGGTAGTGCCTCTCTGAATGTGAGGTGCTATGTATGGCTCATTATGAGAGAGTTAATTTTAATCAGTTCTGCAGTTTGATAGCAATAAACTCAGTGATGTTGTTTCTTGAACTAAATTACAGCACATGTTATGTGATAAATTTGGCCTTCTGAAGACAGACAAAAGAAAAGTAATTTCTGATTTTGCTATTTATATTTTATAAGTGATGCTGACTCTTAGGTCACCCATAAGTAAAATACCTTTTTTAATAATTGTTCTAAAACGTTGGAAGAGAAAATATAAATCCAGGTCAAATGATTCCATTTGCAACAGAAATTCTCCCTTGACTGACTTGTTCTGGCACATAGAACAAAAGCATTTTTCAGAATATCTCCTCTGTCACAGTTAACACAGATAAGAGACCAATAAAGAAATACTGCTATTTTAGGTTTGTTACTAGAAACTACTATTTTACCTATTTCTTTGCAATACAAATACTTTTTTTCATCTCTGACCACCCCAAGGGCCAGCGGGTTGAAGTACGAAAAAGCCAAGGAGTGGCGAATACCGTGTGTGAACGCGCAATGGCTCTGTGACATCCTGCTGGGCAACTTTGAGGCGCTGCGGCAGATCCAGCACAGCCGCTACACTGTGTTCAACCTCCAGGATCCTCTCTCTCCCAGCCAACATCTAGTGCTAAACCTGCTGGGTAAGAGTTTCAGTCACAAAATCCTCTGTTCTGCAGCATTCTCATGTGCCTGTTTAGTCAGCAGAAGCGTGTTTCCTCTGTTGCAAAAACTCGGCAATGATGTAATTTTTGTTCTGTTCTCCATTCCCTAGATGCTTGGAGAGTCCCATTAAAGGTGTCACCAGAACTTCTAATGGTATGTTGAATTATTATATATACACAGCTATTTTGATAAGATCACTTCTTGCCTATGCTGAAGGTCCTGGCTGTACTTTCTGCTAATGTTCTGCTTTATTCTGAGGAATCTGAGATACAATCTTTTGCAGAATTAAGGAATTGTAGTGGGATATGCAGAATGAAGTTGCTGTTGACACATCTTGGGCTAGGTGTTTCACTCTTCAACTTATAAATCAGACCTTTAGAAAGGGCTTGGTATTTTTTGACTCAGTACCTAACACTGTAAATTAGACCACATAAGGGGTTTTAAGACAGAACACCCAAAATCAGTAACCATTTTGTTAAAGTATTTACTAAATTTTAAGTACGATACATAATGTAAATTAAAGGTTGGAATTACTTCATGTTGTCTCTCTGGTAAATATCAAGAACTAAAACCATGGGCATATATGCCATGTGTTTTCGAATTTAAAAAGATACCATGCATTAAAAAGTACAGTTGATAACCCTGAAGTAACAGCATCAGAAATTAACAATGAAGAGTTGTGCATACAAAAACATACAAGACTGGTAATTTTTGTCATGTAGGGTGTTCTGTGAACCATGTCAAACATGAGAAACATATTCAGAATAAGCTGCAGTTTCATCTCAGCTCTTACACCTATCTCATGTTTTTGTATTGTGAATTTTCCTTCTGTTTCAGATTTATACTTAGTAAGTTTTCACAGTGTGTCTTGAAGTGGATAAATCCCAGTTTAGGCTGATGAACTTTCAGTTCCTGTGTACAGCAGGGGACTGTCAAGCAACGTTTTATATTGCACAAAAATGTTTTGCCACACTTCTTGTGTTCTGGATCAGTTGTATCTCATTCACTTTGTAAACTTTTCAGAAAAGAGGTGCTTAGTTACTCTCAAAAACTTAATTTGTACTAATGCTTTAAATAGGGAATCAGGACACTGTTGCTTTAATACCTTTCAGCTTTAGAAATAGCCACTACTGTATTCCTGACAAGTTTGAATCTTCTTGTAGACCCTGTGGAATTATTTTGTGGGCCCATAGGAAACTAATTTTTAGAAAACGAAATGCTTTTAAAAATTTGTGGTCTTCATATTTTCCTGAAGTTGGATGCATTCTGCTGTTGCAAAATCAAAAAGTCCATGAGAAGATTCAGGATGCAGTATTAATATTTAAAATAGCTTTTACCTAACTCAGTTTTGGGTTCGTTTCCACCACCCTTTGCATCCACACTGCAGTTTAAAACTGGTCAGCTTCATTGTGTGTGTCAGTCACACCAGGTTGTGATCCATGTTTTGTCTTGTGTAGCAAATGGAGACCTCAGGGCTCAGATGGGTAATTTAGGACCTCCCCTTCTGTATTTATATGGGGACCTTTCTTGCCCATGTCAAGTGGAAATCTTGTAACTTAGATTGAAAGGGACTTCTGGAGACAATCTGGTCCAGCTGTCCTCTTGAGTGCCCACACAGGAATATGGTCTGATAAGAGAAAATGCTGGGCATGTGGAAGTCAGGGAAGATAAGGTACTTCACTGCCTTCACAGTAGACATTCCTTTTTGTCTTGGGATTTGGGGTCCTCTTCTGAGGACAGCTGTCTTGTCAGATGCTGTTGATTTTCATAGCTGAAATGTCTATCAAAAAGTGAAATTGTGCCCTTTTCTTTCCTGCTGCTCATATTATGGCTTGTCTAGCATAAAAATGCTGGTTCCTGAGAGCAGGATACAAACCCCTGTGGCTTATGGCTCCCAAAGGAACATTCTCACAGCAAGTCTGGGACAATGCTGCCTGTCTTTCTGGTCCTGTGCCTCTAGCATTCTTCATTAAATTTCAGGTGTCAATTTGAAGGTTAAAAAGGAATAGATGTCGCACACTGCTGAACCTGAGAGCTGTGGTTTCAAGTTACTCAGACCAAGGACAGCCTAAAAGCTGCATTTAACCATCCCTGAGCCCATGCTCTAGAGGCTCATCTGGTACTGGGGAAGTGGGACTCCTATCCAGCTTCTGTTGATGTAGTTAGGGAACTTGAGTTTAAAACAGTATTTTCTGGGATATTACCGTTCCATGAAATTTAGCACCAGGAAGAATATTGTAGTGTCCATATACTTAAAAAATTTTCAGGCTTTTCAGTCTCTTTCTCATTTAATTCTTTGACTTTCCAATGATAATTATCAGTGGATAAAGGAGAAAAAGTCCCACAATATTTTGTTTGGTGTACACTTACAGGGTTACATAAATTTGTGGGCAATCTTTGGCTAATGCTCAGCTTTGCTCTTGTAAGCAGTAGGTGTCCCATGTGTTCAGCAGCATGTCATTTTAATTTATGTTTTATTCAGGATAGAAACTGGTTTCCCTGCTTAATTCAGATCTAAACATGTAACTGGTCTAATTTCAGGGTGTGAGGTTGCCTTTGAAACCAAAGCAAAATGAATCCAGTCTTCAACCATCTTCCAAAAGACCGAGGTAAGAACAGCAAGCAGTCAATGCCCACAGTCCTTAACTGACTGTTCCTCAGCTGCCCATCAGCCTGCACCATCCTGTGCCCTGCTAAGTGAAATAACTGTCAATGGGTTTTGGGTGTTGTCAGTTACTCAGCTAGCAGAAATAAAACAATAAACTAAGAGAGTGAAGTAGTAAGAGAGTGCAGAAAGAGGAGAATGTGTCATGTTCTCTGTATGGTGATTTTTTTCTTCAGAAAAAATCCTGCCTAATTCTCATTCATCTGGGTTCATTCTGTTGGTAAAAGCTGTAAGAATCTGCATGACTAATTTCAAAGTTACAGTTATACAGCTTTGGGCCCAAACATCACATTGTGCTGTATTTCCTGTATTTTGTAGGATTGAAGACCTGCCACCACCTACTAAAAAACTCACCCCTGAGCTAACACCAATGGTGCTCTTCACAGGATTTGAACCTATGCAAGTGCAACAATACATTAAGGTGACTTTCAAGCTCATCTCTTCTGAACTGCATTGAAACATCTGACAGCTTTTTTATTGATACTGAATTTTTGCTAAGACTTGATTAGCATTTATCTAGTGGATAAAAACCTGTACTTACTGGCCCTGAGGTTAGAGTAGGTTTATGTGAAATGAGTTTTTGGTAGGTGTTCTCCTTTAGTTGACTACTTTACACTACTGCGCTACTTACTTCTTCTTTCTGTAGTACTGCTTTAAAAAGCAAGAAAGCCCTCTCCACATTTGTTTTTAAATCAGCAAATTTCATGACCAAATTTAGGTCAGGAAAATAATGACAGTTTTACTGGATAAGACCCAAGATTCTTCTAGTGGAATTGCTATCTGTAGTGCCAAATGCTTCTAAGAAAGTTGATAACAAAGCTTATGGCAGATGTGAGATAAGCTCCTATGGAGGTTTTGTTCTATTCACTAATAAAGCTGTACCAAAACTTAAATGTAAATAATTTATAACATTCAGATAATGAGAAGTAAATGAGGCCTAGTTTGAATCAGCTACATTTCTTCAAAATATGTACTTTGGTGTGCTCAAAAATATATAATATTTTCTTTATTATACCTAAACTTGTTTTAAAAGTGGTTGAAGTTAAGAGTTTTTTTCTGTTGCAGTGTTTGCATTTGAAGCTTGGTAGTAAATATTTTGGAACATAAAAGGTTTCTCAGCGTGTCCCATAAAGTTCCAGCATCAACTTGTCATTTTCTGTCATACTGGTACTAGGTTAATTATATGGAGACTCTGTTTTGGTAACAGCTGTGGCTCACAAATTAAAAAAATCAACTTCAGCCTCAAAGCTTGTGAAGTTGAATGTAAAACTGGCAGCACTGATGCTATCAAAACTTTGTGGAATTTGGATACCTTACTGGGGCTGGATTACTTCTCATCTTCTTGAGATGGAGGCATAATCTTTGTACCTGTATGGCTAAGGTGTTCCTTCCACATCAGAGTGGAACTCTTGCAAGGTCTGTATTGACAGACAGAAGTGTTTGAGGTGAACATAGCAACAGCAGCTTTGCCTTTCAGAGGGGGACAGTGTATTGCTCACAGGGTGTGTGCACATACCAGGAAGGAAATAAATAGTGGAGAGGTTCAGTGTCATTGAGTAATACTTTTGTGTGTCATCTTTATGCAAACCATCAGAGCATGGTAAGAAAAAGGTAAAAGCACTGTCCCTGTCTGTCCTACCTGTTCATCATTATCAGAACAGTAGAGTGCACTGGGCTGCCAGAGACCTCCTCTTAGGGCTTCTAAGAGCACCCCTTAGGCTTTCTTGCTTTGGGACTCCCAGGGATTCAGGTAATAAGATCATCCTAGTCTGTTAAATATTTATGCTTATAGATACTGGTGTAGGTTTTATTTATTTGTGCAAAATGCTTGTCTTAAAAAATCAGAAATCCAGGATGCATAGTCCTAAAGCTGTCCAAATATTTTTCATTCTTGAAATTTTTATGAGGGGAGCACTGTCTATCTCTAACATGTAGGCTAATCTGATGTGCCTCACCAGCTGATTCATTGTATTACTCATTCCTTCAGATAATGACTGGCTTAACTGATAAGATAGCAACTGTGAGGAGCTAGTTTGAGTTTGGTGGTTTAAATCAAGGAAAAAGGAATAGTTGCTCAGTATCATCAAAAATGCCTGTGCAGTATGTGTTTTTCATAAGATGCTTTTCTCTCTGAAGAAAAGGCTAGCAAAATTAAGTTTGCTGTAGCTGCAGTGTATGCCACACCTTCCACAGAAAAGAGCAAAATTACTATATATTCTTATTATTGCTTACTTGAATGTAATACCATGTTTCACTGAAAAAAAATTAATTTGTATCTTACAGTTATTTCCTTGCTTAAAAATAAAGCACAACCCAAAATCAAAAACTGCAAAGTAGGGAATACTTTTCAGTCTTCACAGGTGATATTTATGTCTGGAAATACCTGGATTTTCAGTGGCTGTAAATTCTGTCAAAATTTATCAGCCTGAGTAAAGGAATGACTGTAACACAGAAATCTATATTTACTATTTCATTAGGAGCTTGGTTCTATTTGATAGTGGTATTATATTTAATTTATGTTTTTCCTCCATTTTTTCTAACAACAATTCTATTCTGATTTGTGTTTCATACAACTTTCAGAAACTCTATATCCTTGGAGGTGAAGTAGCAGACTCTGCCCAGAAGTGTACACATCTAATTGCCAGTAAAGTGACCCGAACTGTCAAGTTCCTGACAGCAATTTCTGTAGTCAAGCACATAGTAACTCCAGAGTGGTTAGAAGAGTGTTTCAAATGCCAGAAATTTGTTGGTAAGTTAAATTAGTTTCAATTCCTATGTGAAATAAAGGTTCGTTGACAAACATATTGAAATATACTTTGTTGTTTTGTCCTCTGAATTCCGTGTTTCATATCAGCTTCCTAAAGAGTTCAGCTTTTGAAAGCAGAAATTTTAAGTCTACAGCAAGTCTGACTATTGTCATTCACACCTCTTGAGGAATAATTTGCAAAGTTTTAAAATAACTATATTAGCAGCTAGTTTGTATTCCACTTGAGTTAAAAAGTTGTGTTAGTAAGTTAAGCAAAGCTGTCACAAGAATTATTGGATTCTTTAAAAATCAAGTTCTCTTTCAGTAGAACATTGTGTTTCATTCAGTTTTCATTTGTTTTAATACAGCTTCTTTCCCTTAAATGAAAGAAAAACATACTTAAAAAGTTTTCTTTAGGGTGATTAAATGATTGGATGTTAAATATTGTATTTCTTTCTTGTGTAGGTGTTTTGTAGATTTTTACCTGTGGCTGCATTATTTTTCAATTCACTCTTTCTCAAAGGGTGATTATTTGGTTTATGATTGTTTAGTGCTTTTTATGTAACTTGTTTGTAAGAAGAAAATTTATAACATCGCTGGATAACTACCATAAAGACTTGAATCTATGGATAATAAACTAATAAACCAGCAAAGATTTTTATAAATCTCAAGAAGGCAATTTGCTTACTTCAGCATCAGTGAACTGAGAAATGGAATCATTTGAGAACTCTTAGAAGATGAAAAAGTCAGGGCATTTAGGATGACTGTTGAGATCTAGTATTTGAAGTACTTATTTACTGAAATTAGGTTGATTTGTAGCTAATGGGCTAGCTCCAGTTTTATACCTGCTACAATAATGGAAAATACGACAATTGCTTACAAAAATTGCCTCACTTGTTTCCTGTGTCTTTTGGAAGAATATTAACGCTATCTCTTGCAAGTTGTCAGAATTGTCCCTGGAAAGACCAGTCTGTTCTCTGTGTACCTTTTTTTATTTTGGTCTTTAGACTTAGGGGTTTTGGATTAAATTGGATCCTGAAATAATTTTTGACATAGCTTTTGTGAAAAGATAAAGGCTGAAATTCCATCCCTAATAAGAAACTGGCAAAATAACAGGACAAATGAAAGAGATGGAAAGTCGTTTCTGTTAAGACTGTGTGAAGACTTGAAGACAGTTTTTGGGCTCCCATGGGTGGTCACAGTAATTTGAATTTAAACTTATTTTGTCTGCTTGATCATTCTCCTTTGTTTGCAGAGAATCAAAAAATAAAAATTTGCAAGTGTCTCCAATTAGTTAGAAAAAGGTTCTTGATAGGACAGTGATTGTTGTTAGGTATGTAAGTGTAAAACACAATTTAGTTCTCCAAGTAATTGGGGGTCATCATTGTAAGAAGCCTAATAAGAGGGGGTATTGTAATCATATTAAATTATAGCAGGTGTTTGGCACTCAGAGCCACTTTGCCACCAAGATGTTCTGCTCAGATTCCATCCTGGGGCACATGGATGTCTGTGTTTTGTGTGCCACATCATCATCATTCTTTCTTTTTCAGATGAGCAGAACTTTGTGCTCAGAGATGCTGAAGCTGAGGTGCTTTTCTGCTTCAGTTTAGAGGAGTCTCTAAAGAGAGCACAAGTAGCTCCACTGTTCAAGGTATGCAGTTTAACATAGAATTGAAACACTTGAACTTTTTCAACCTAACTTGTGCAGCATTGGGACCACAGGTTTTGTAACTAAAAGCAATAGAGGAGACTGGCATATAACATGAAACATTTCTTGTAAATTTTTTTTTTTACTTTATGCCTATTTTCTGCTTCAGCATCATTGGGGTGGATGTAAACCCTCTGAATGACTGGATCCTGTAGATGTTAACAAAACATTCTCAGTATATTTGTTCCCTTCCAAAATTTAGAACATTGTTCTGTTACTTGTAAGAAGCCACTTATGGAAGGGACTTTCTTTTCTTTCTTTTCTCTTTTGTTTTTTACGCCAGCCTTGTAGTCAGAGCACTTGCCCATAAAAATGGGAGTCTGAGAGTGAGTTTGCCCTTCAGCCTCAGGGAGTTCTAGTGTGATTCTCCTTGGGGACTGCACTTTCCACCAGGCTGTTTGCTAGGAAGGTGCAAGATGTTTTCATGCCTCTGGTTAAAATTACATTACAGTGCAGAGAGGTATCTGGAGATCTGAGTTGCTAAAGATTCTTCAGCCTAACTGAATTACAGGCTATTTATTGAGGTAAACCACCTAAAACAGGTATTTTTTCTACCTGTAATGAGTAAGAATCTATGTCCTCTATTATGTCTACATGCTACATTTTACTCTCAGTTTTGCAGACTAAATAGCAAGGTGTTTTCTGGTTTTTTATTCCTAGCTGATAAACAGAGATAATCTACTTTATGATTTGATCACCTATCTCAGTCAAGTAGTAGAATAATTTTTGCCAGGAAGTAATAAATTGGCTGTTATTAAAAGGTAAAAGTTCTTCTGTAAAACTTGAGATGTCCCTGTGCTCAAAGAAGCAAGGAATGTTGTTCTTCTGGGTCTTACCAAGCTGCAGTTGTTACTTTACAGGTGTGGAAATAGGCATACCTGAACTGTTCAAATTTATCAAAATAGTGTGTTTGCCCCTCTGGGAGAAGCAGTAATTGAGGACAACTTATCAACTGAGGAATCTGTGTCCATAAACCCAACCCCAGCTTACAAAGCCTGCCCTGTTGTTGTATAAAAGAAGTGTCAAATGACATCAAAATTTCAAGTGTTGCAGAAATCAGTTAATGAAATGTTTTTTCTTGTTCTTCCTTTTCTTTTTAGGGAAAATATTTTTACATTACACCTGGAATTTGTCCCAGTCTTTCCACCATGAAAGCTATTGTGGAATGTGCAGGAGGAAAAGTATTATCTAAACAACCTTCTTTTCGAAAACTCATGGAGCATAAGCAGAATAAAGTGTGTTCAGTGTTTCTTTCTATAATTTACTGGTAATACCTTACCATGTTCTTCTGAGCTTACCATTAGTTTCTTTCCTTTAGAGTTTGCCGGAGATAATACTGATTTCTTGTGAGAATGACCTTCATTTATGTCGAGAGTATTTCGCCCGAGGCATAGGTATGTGTAAGCTTTTGTTGTGAATTGAACAGTGTAACTGTTACTTTGATTTTTTTTGTTCTTCTATTTTACAATTATTGTTATACAAATACAAAGATCTTTTGAAGCTTTCAATTAATAGAGGAATACATGGACTCTCGTGCAAACCATGGAGAAATCCAAGCCAGCTGTTTGCTGGATATATCTAATAGTTATTTTATAGGCAGGTCACCGTAAATTTTTGGAAGGGGAGGCTGGATCTTGGGGTTTCAGTCCTGTTTTGGCAAAGTTCTGTGTTCTGTGGTTTAAGCTCAGAAGGCAACTAGATACCATATCTTGACTCCCTGCATTTCAACATGGGAGGGGAAGAGCACTGGGGAAAAAAAGTAAACCTCATGAGTTGAGATAGAAGAGTTTAATAACTGAAATAAGGTAATATACTGCTAATACTATGTTTTTGATATTTCCAGATGTCCACAATGCTGAGTTTGTTCTGACTGGAGTACTCACTCAAACACTGGATTATGAATCATATCCTTTTTTGTGTAAAGACATTCTGCTGCTTAGGGGGAGTATGGTTTACTAAAAGTTTTTCTTAAGTAGGAACTAATTAATTGTAATTTTTTAGGCTATTTAATGTTTACTTGGTAGGAAGATAGTTTAACATCCAAAAACCTAGCTTAAATTCAACATGGAATTATTTTTTGATGGGAAATACTTCAGGGGAGGTATGGTGGTCACTAAGGAATAGTAAATATTAGTAAATAGTAGAATAAATTAGTAAGTAGTAGAAAAAAAACTTGTCACTAAGGATAATATTTGTCACGAGTTACTTTCAGATGAGGAAAATATATTTTTACTGAAGATTATAGACCCTGTTTGATAAATACAGTGGAATACAGTAAGGCCTCTGTGTTTTTATAGAAGCTGTCATTTCTTACAGTTGTTCATCCTTAACAAGCTTACATATAAATTTACTTGATGGATAGTAAAATGCCTTACTGCTCCGGAATCCTTGGAGCATTATATCTAGCTGTTCAGCCATTGTACAAAGCAACTAGAACTTCCTGTGGATGCTGTTTTCCAGCTGTTTTCCTAGGGATGATGGGCAGTTTAAAGCAGGAAAGCAAAAATAAACTGCATCTTTTTTAGGATGTGTAATTTTATTATGCTGAAACATAATTTACTATGTTTTGTATAATACTACCATTTTAAAAGAGCCCACTTTAGGTATCACGATGAGCCCATTTTTAAGCGTTTTAAAATAAATTATGGTACTTCAGCCAAAAGTGTAATTTGGATGTAAAAATAAAAGGGCTTGCTATCTATTAAATTATGGATGTTGAAGATGAAAATGTTTTGTACTTTATTTTTATTTCTTATACTCTATTTTCTTTTATATTGATATTTTGCCCACATTTGAAATAAATGTACTTTTAAATGTTTTACTCTATATTTTAGTGGTCATTCATTTTTTTGAATACTGTGCAACAATGGCACTCTGGTAAGAGTAAATTACTCAAATCTTTTTCCAAGCAATGTGAAATTATTTTAAGCTTATTTTACCAGGTATGTTTTAATATATGAATCCCAGTGCTTTAAAGGGAAATCGTTGTAAATGTATATATGTGTTTATATTGAAGCAGAAATGCAGCTTGAAGGAGGGAGAAACTATAACCCTGCATATTACACTGTTGTGATAACTTTTTGTTTGTATAGTGAGTTTTACTAAATAAATATTAAAAAAAAGTCTCCCGAATCTATATTCAGTTGTATTTCCTAAAACACACACTGTTCAAATAATCTCATTTGACCATTTTTATCAGTTTAGATTTCAGTAGATAAAAAAGTGATCCTAAAAGCATTTGTTTTCTTCTGATCAGTAAGACATTCAACTCTGATGCTGTACAGGCGAGTGAGTATCTGCACTTCCCCATCAGGGAAATTACTAATTTCAAATCTCTCTTTTGTGTTGTGGCTTAAAGTGTACATCCAGCTGGTGCTTGGATTTACTGATTCTCTTGCCATTCTCCCAGCGCCTCAGTTGAACAAAGTGCTTAAGTGAATGATAAATTGCTGCTGTAAGAACACAGTGGCAGTAAATGTTAAGAGGAGTGAGGTCCCACAGAGGTCAGTGTGTGCCTTGTGCCTGTTCCTGCTGGCTCTGATTCCTCAGCTGTATCCATGTCCTGACCTGCTTCTGTGTTTGGCTTTTCATTTGGAAGCAATAAAGGACTGCGTGAGGATCACAGGAATGGGTAAATTTCTACCAGTGTGACTTTTGCTAAGGTGACAAAATGGAATAAATGAGAATGATGCACTTGGGTCATGGTGGCTTGAGGTGAATCAAAGGTTAAAAAGGTGTGGTATAGGATAGGAGTAAATGGTACTTTTTGACAAATGCTGTTTACTTCTTATGTCAGAATTCTATGTTTTCTTAGTGTGAGGTTCAGCTCTCCTAAGTGCAGTTTGCATTTCATTATGAGACAGATGAAGGAAAAGTCTGTAATGTGGAGACCTAAAGTTGGAAATTGATGACATGACTTTATGCTGTAACTTCTAAAAATATTTAAAAAATGGAGGGACTGCAGTGGGAGTTAATTCTTGGTTGTAATTGTTGGTTGATGAATGTGCAAACTCATTGTTCAGACATGTGAACCTGGCAAGTCTGGTCTCCCTGTCAGTGGTGGAAGAGAACATCTCTGTAACACGACTTAAAGAGCCCTGCAGAGACACATCTCTGAACAGTTCAGCAAAGTAGTTTGGTTATCTAAATCTTTTAGAACACATCAAAAAATAAAACTAATCCCACCTTAAAGAATGTCATAATACATTGCCTGAAAACTATTTTTAATGGAGAAGCAAATGCACCTTTTTCCCCACTTAAGAACGTAATATTGAAATGATCTAAATCTGTTAATCTTTGTATGGCTTGAGATTTCTTCACTGTATTAGTCACCATATTGCAGGAAGATTTTCGGGTGCCTTTTAAAACAATTACCAGCTGTTGCAGCTTTTGAATGCTTGGCAGTGTTGGGGTACACAAAACTTACCTTGCATGCATAGTTTGGATGCATGGCAGGTACAGCAGCTCTTCTGCCTGCCTTCCCAACAATGTGTTGTCCTACCAAGTGTCAGTGCTGCTTCCAGAGAGACACTCACGTGTCAGCAGTCAGCTCAGTTGTGCACAAAATCAAACTCAAGGCACAGCACCTTGCAGGACTGGGTCCTAGAAGCTAAAGAGACCTGCTACGGCAGCTTTGTGCAAGGTGAGACCCTGCACTGACAGAGAGGCAGAGGGAAACCAGATTTGGATGTGTTGGCGGTTTCAGCCTCAGCAGTGTAGACTCCTCCACTCCATCATGCATTTATGCTCACTAGGAGTTACCAACCTTTCTTAGGATTGGCTTCCTCCACATTTTCCACAATGAAGCAATGTTGAGGATATGTAATACCTTTGCCAAAAACTGTTAAGATGTGAATGCAGTAACATCTGCAAGGTAAATTTCCTTACAAAAACTATCCACAATGCTGTCAGACAGCACATAGAGAAGCTTGAAGAAAACCAAATGTGATCATGGAACAAATGAACCCCATGGGATGCATGAGTGGTAATGCATCTGTTTCATCATCAGTGAAGACAGTGTGTTTATTTAGCCAACATACAAGTATGACTGATTTGATTAACCTTTCAATTAGAGTGAAAAACACAACCTGCCAAGAAGTAGTCTTTCAAGAACCACAGGAGCTGTCCAGAGCCAACTGGCTTGCACAGATGTTACAGTGTGTGTGATTAGCGATAGAGAAAAGGTTTGATGGAGTACTCTGATACAGCATTGCTGTATCAACATGCTTTTCCCTTAGGGGAAGGTCATAATACTTAAGTGTCCATTTGATCCTGACCTCTGTATTCAGGAAAAAAAATGCCTTTTCATGTGGTCATTTGCATTATGGACCTTTTGTTTCTGCAAATAAGTAAAGTTGTGTTCTTTGTATGAAGTCTGTCCTGATAAAGTAGTTATTCAAAGGTAAATACAGAACATATCTACTAGCAAAGATACTCCATCAGTTAGGGATATGTTGAAAGTCAAGGAGACATGGTCTCCACTTGTTACTGTGCAGCTTTCTCACAGTAAAGAGTCATCAAGTAGAATTGTGGAACAGATTTACATCTGGAGTAAACCTCTGGAGGTTAAGTGTTCAGTATCGCGAAGGATGGAGATGCCACAACCTCTGTGGGCATTTTGTTTCTCTGTTTGCTCCCCTCAAAAAAATAAATCATCTTTGTATCTGATCAGAAAATCCATTGTTCCACACCAGTGGCTGGTGATGCTCCTTTCATCCCCACACGCTCCCAAACAGTCTGGCTTTTACCTTCTTCCCTTGAAGCACAACAGACTCCTCCCAAGGGATAGGCGTGCTTGAGAAGCATCCTCAGTGGGATACAGGAGCTTTCCCTGGAGGACTGAGCCCTCAGGAGATGAGCTCTGCCAGGGGAATTTTAACCTGCACAGTATGTATGCAGACAAGTGTGAAGAGTGAGGGATGCTTGGGAAAACACTCCCACCTTTACCAAGAGGGTAAATTTCTCTGATCCTTCAGCCGTGTTTTGTCAGAAAGAGACCAGGCTGTGTCTGCTAGAAATGAAGCATGAGTAATAGGGAGCACCCCAGAACAGACTCAGTTTTGAATGGGTCTGTCTAGGGTGTTTCACTGTAGCAAGCTACACCAAAAAGAAAAGAAAAAAAAAAAAAGTATTTTAAGCTGAAGAGACCAAATTTTATTAATATGTCAACTAAAGGACTTTAAAATGATGCTGCTACATTAAGAGATGAAAGAGGAGTTTCCCTTCCTGCTTTTTGTGTCTTTGTAGGACTGATCCTCACTTCATTTAATTTGGTGTGTTGTGGGCAGTTGAAGAGTCCTTTCTGATGACAGGAGTTTCCTCCTTTCAGAGACTGCAAATATCTTAATAAGCAAAAATACATCCTCACCATTTTAATGACTTTTGGGATTTGATATTTACACTTGATAAAGTCACAGTTTTTTAGTGACAATAACTATGTCATATAGTCCCTTCCTGCAGTACAAAGGGACTTTGTGAGAGAAGACAGAGAAATGTCTTTGTCAGAAGAAAATACACATTTGAGCTACATTTGGGTTAACCCCTGGGGCCCAAAAGAACTGGAGGCCACCAGCCTTCCAGAGGCCGGGCTGGAGCAAAGGAAGAGGAGCTCAGTGATAAGAGCAGGCAAAGTCAGTCAACCTTCTCCAGAGTAACCCTCTGAAAAAAAGTGTGTATTAAAGCAGCTCAGAATTGTCTATGTTTTGTTAAAGCAATGAAATCTTTTCAATGGAGGAAGGGAGAGAAGAGTGTGATTTTTCATGTGGGTACTGTGGCTTCCAGCCCAGCATGGAGAGAGGCAGACTGGAGCCACCAGGCCAGCTCAGAGAAATCTGAATTGCAGATGAGTCAGGAGGGGTTAAAAAGTTCCCCAGCTCTGGGCTGGGAGCTCCATGGCCTGACAGATGTGACATAAACCAGCTTGGTTCTGTCTGCAGTGAGGTTCTGCTGCTCACCTGGGGACAGTGCATCCACAGAGCCCCTCGGTAGTGACTCACCAGCGTTCCAACCTGCATGTTGCTGTAGCTACACAGATACTGCAGACAAGTGCAGTTTTGTGGGGAGACTCTCAGATGTGACTGAAATGAACTGGAAGAAAAAGGGAGGAATCAAAACACAGGCATGTCTTTCCTCTTCCAGCATCCTTGAGGGGCTGGACAGTTGCAGCTCACATCACCTAAGGGCAGAACTCAGAGGAGCTGTGGTCCAAGGAATATTTAAATCACATCTGCAGCAGAGTTTCAAACACTACAAATGCATTTAACTCTACCTGGACTGAGTGACACTCCCCTCTCCCTGCCAAAACCAGTACCTTGCTTCTCATGCAGTGAGTGTGTTGGTGAGTCCAGTGCTTTGTATTCTCTCATTTCACACAGCTTTTGCCCCAGCACCTTTTCCCTCTGCCTAGAGAAGGCTGCAGCAGCCATGAATTTAACTTTCCAGACTCTCTAGCTGCTGTTGGGCTGTGGACTGCTTTACCTGGCCTCCCCAATGCCACCATAATTCTGACAGATCACCCAGCATGGTATAAAAGATATCCAGGATATTAACAGTGCCACTTAGGGCATTAAAAGGAATGTATTTTGTGTCCTTGGCCTCTCAACAGTCTCATTTCTGTCTGTGCTCTTCAACTTGTCTGTTCCTCACATGAACTTAGGGTCATGGCATGCCTCTGGAGTGGAAATGGAGCAGTTTGCTCACAAGCAGATCCTCCAGAGCTTCTTTCCAATTAATATCTCACCATATTGGTTTTATAGAGCCTTTTCCTCTCTATCCATGGTGACTGATACAGCTTAATTTCCTCTCTTACCCAAGAAATTTTTTATTGTGAATTGCATTTCTACTTCCGTGGAACAGATAATATAATAAAGTCCAATTATTAAAGAAGTATCTCTCTCGATCTTTGTAGGTAGAAGAAAAGAATGCTTGTAAAATGCTTTACAAGGAGAGAGAATATCTTCCTAGAAGAGGTGATCAAGTGGCCAAGCTCTGGGTTATGTGTGCACCTGGAGGAAAGGTTTTGGGATTGCAAACTCCTCTATTTTATCTGGTGATATCATCTGATGAAGTGACATCATCCCTCTCAGCACAGGGTGAGCTGGGGGCTGTGTGCAGCCCTGGGAGCATCAGTCACTGGTGAGCAATACATCAAGAGAACAAAACCTGCTGGGGGGCTGGAGCTGCTGTGCCTCTCTCTGCAGATCATTTCCAATGACAAACCATCCACAGAGCCATTACAGACCCCATTCTCACCCAGATGTGAGACACAAGGGCTTTTTGAGAACCAAGAAAGCGATAAGAGCTAAATGAAATGTTGAGCTCAATAGCAAGGGCGAGGGAATGCAGGTGATGAGATGGGATGTGCTGAGATGGCTCCCAAGAACTGAGTCACTGCTGCTCAGCCTGCAGCTGGAAGAGCTGGGCATCCCATGGACGTGTGGTCTTGCTTGCTTTGAAAGAGATGCAAGATAATAGCAAGTGAGAGTGGAAACTTCATGTTAGTGCCTCTGAGCAATGAAAGAAAATGTACCCTGCCCAAAAAATGGGGGGTGTGTGAGATTTTGTAAGCCTAGAAGCCTCTGGGAGCTGACAAATTAGTAAATTATTCGATTTAAATTGAAGTAAATTGCAAGAAACCCAAATTTAATGAAACTAGTTTGGGGCTTTTTGACTAGGAAGGCAAAATTAATTATTAAAGTATCAAATAATGAAGTAACTGATATGAAACAAATTGAGAAAACAAAACAGAAACCAAACCACTATAATAATATGTTCAGTGTGAGGAAACTGAAATGGGAATTTTCATCTCCAGTTTTGCAGCAGCAACACTTCATAACTGCTGAAACACTGTAGAAGTTTTGCAGTTTATCCAAACTCTGAGCAAACAAGGAGAAGAACTTTTGAAGATTATTTTTTCCTCAAGAACCACTAAGCATAAGTACTAACTTATGTAGCTTGTAGCTCCTCTTAACATCACAAGCACATCATGCAACACTTCAGGGTAGCTCTGTCATTTATTTAGGTGATCTAACTGATGTTATTAATTGTTTAACCTTCAGTTACAGAGACGTCCAGGAATCCATCAACCTCCCTCCACACACAAGCTGCAAACAGCCATGGAGCCCTTACTGAGCACAGGTGAATTTTCTGTCCTAAGTATAAGCATCCTCTAAGGGATAAGAAAAAGAGGGGTAGAAGGAGAGGTATATCCTTCAAAGGACTGTCAGGAAAATTACAGGTTTGATAACACCATCCCATAAAATTTTTAAGCTCAGCATGGGAAATATAAAGGCAGAAACAGTTCCTTTTTTCTGCCTATAAAGATTTAAATCCATTTCTTCTCCTTTGAGAAATGGCCATAGCAAACACAAGCTGGCACTGGATCATATTTCATAGTGGAAAAAACATGATTCCTGGGCTTCTCTGCTCTTCAAATTTGGAAATGACAGAGGAGGTTGAAGGAGCTGCTGCAGCCAGTGCTGCTTTGCTTTATTTACTTCTTTCTGCAGAAAGTCTGATTTGCTTTGCTGTGGTCAGTACAGCTCCATGGATTTTTGGGAAAGCAATAATACCCCTCTGTGCCATAAGGAGAGAATTTAACACATCACCAAAAACTGAGTTGCTCTCTCTGGGTTTTGCCCTTTAGCTGCTGAATCCAGTGAAGAAAGTCCAGGTAATGGATTTTCCCTGGGAAATGAAAACACATATTTAACATGAACCATGGGAGTAACTGTACTGACCTCTGGTATTATCACCAAACTTACAGCCACACCTAAAGCACCAGAGCTGGGATTGCCCTCGTTCCAGACACAGCCTGTCACAAACCCAGACAGAGCCAGAGCCACCTGCTCCCAGCCTCCTGCATTAACTCCACTCACTACTCCTCATTAATTTTTACCCATCATGGCAATTTTCTTCCAAAATGTGTGCTTTGTGGCTGCAAATGCACAAACCCATACTTCTGGTTTCATTGCTGACTTCTCTTGCAATTCTGTGCTCTGCCAGTTTGCAAAGAGTCCCAATTTCAGCGAGGATAAAAACTCTTCCTAGTAACTTAGAGAAGACTGATATCTGCCCCACTTCTGCCTCTAAAATGCACAGAACATGCAACTGCTTTAATGTGACAGTGAGTCAGTGTTACAGTGCCAGTTATTGTGTCTGCATAGAAAGAAATATTGAAGAAAGGAAGAAGGAAATACAGCCTTATCAGTGTGGCCTTTTGCTGTGTGCTGTTCTGCAAGCCCTGAATGAGTGTTTGCCACCTGTTCCTTTTCCAAATACATTCCTGGTGTCTGAAAATGACACCTCTGTCCCCCACAGCTGCAGCTTCTGCGAGGGATAAAGTACCAGTTAAAACATGTGTGCCAGAGGTTTCCATCATAATCATTCCTTGCAGCTCCTCCTGCACAAAGAGGCACTGATGGACCCTTTTAAAAACAGGTGACAGTAGGCAGAGGAAAGAGAGTGTCACAGAGTCCAGCAAAGTGCTGCTTTCCCAGCAAAATGGGCTGCAGTCTGAGGGTTGTGTGGCTTCTAATAGGGAAAGCAGGATCATTTTTGCTTTGTGGTCTGGCAAGGGCAAGGATGCTCCCTTCTGGAATGAGGATGGGAATTGCAGCACATCTGCCGCCTACACTGCTCCTCTCCTCCCAGCTGTGCTCCCAGTTGTGTCTGGTTTGGTGCTCCTCACACACAAGTGTGACCAAACACACTGTTAAAGGCAGCAGTGAGGACAAAAGGGCTTTTCTTTTGGACATCATGGGAAAAAAAGTGCTTGGAGGGACTGGATTTTGTCATGGAATTGCTCTAGGATGACTGTATGAGTCTTGTAACGCTGATTTGTTTTGTTAGTTGAGTTTCCTGGCTTTGCAGCCTGGCAGAACACTGTGCTCCTGATATTCACCTCCTGCATCACTTTTGGAGTGCACTGAAAGCTGGTGAGAAGCAAGCCCTTTACAGTCAGGTTTGTAAGAGACTTACTGTTTATATATCCACCATCACAGCAACTTTGTGATGTTTGCTTGACAAAAGTGTCCCTCCTGTAAGAATATATTTATTTAATGCTAATGAGCATTAAACATTTATCTAATGCTGCATATTTAACTATTGAGACATTTGTATGCTGAGTCTCCCAAACAGACATCCTTGTCTCTCATGTTTAACTGCAATAGTTCTTGAGCACAAACCCATGGCTTTAGTGATGGAGAAAGTCACAGCAAAGTTCCTCTGGATCCTTTGTTCTCTCTGCTGGTCTGGCAGCCCCATGGAGAAGGGTTTGTCTGTGCAAGGGCTTCTGGAATTGTGTGTTTCACTTGAGTGATGTGAGCACCAGCACTTGCTACTGCCACCCCAGAGACCTGGGGGTCCAGAGCGATTTGAGATTTAGAACATTTTAAAACATATTTTTGCCATCTAATTTTGGAGGGCTTAAGCTATGAGCATATTTTCAAGCTTTTCTCATCAGCCACAGGTATAGAAATATGTTTTTTTAATAAGAAATAGAGAATTAAGGATTTTGTGAATCATAGAATTTTAAAATTGTAGAATGGTTTGAGTTGAAAGGGACCAGGTTGCTCCAAACCCCACCCAATCCAGTCTTCTACACTCCCAGGGATGGAACATCCACAGCTTCTCTGGGCAACCTGTTCCAGTGCCTCACTGCCCTCAGCATAAGAAGTTTCTTTACCTCCTCCCAGCAGAGCCCTAACAGGTCCAGGACTTCCTTGTGCTGGGAGCCCCAGAGCTGATGCAGCAGGTGGGATCTCCCGAGGACAGAGCAGAGAGGAAGAATCCCCTCCCTCGACCTGCTGCCCAGGCTGCTTGTGATGCAGCCCAGGATATGCTGACTTTCTGGGTTGACAGTGCACATTGCCAGCCATGCCAAATCATGTCCAATTTTTCATCCCCCCATCCGCAGGTCCTTCTCAGCAGGGCTGTTCTCAATCCCTTCATCCCTCAGTCTGTGCTGGCTCTGGGGGCTTCCCTGGCTCAGGAGCAAGACCTTGCTCCAGGAGCTGGAGCTGTAGGTGACAATGGCAGTGCCACCTGAGGCACAGTGAGCTGCAGAGCTGCCAGCTCTTGTGATCTCAGTGTCTGCTCAGTGTTCTGGCCCAAAAGGAGAGCTTTGAAATCTGACCCTGTGCACTGAGCTGTCACACAGGGCAGTGAGCTCTTTATAACACACAGAACGCAGGATCATGATGGTAATTGAGTACTTAAAAAAAAATAAAATCCTCTTGTACTCTGGGTATGGAATACCTAATCAAATCATGTTTATTGCTCAGCGCTAGGCTGCTAATTTGCTTTGATTTAGAATTTAAAAGGATAATTGTGGATGTGTGCATCTGCGTAGGTGGCAGAGAAAAGCCTTTCCATTTAATAAGCAGCACATTAATATGGACTGCCTTCATTTGACTGCCCTTCTCCAATATGACGGATTTTAGTCCCTTTGTTAGAGGAGGAGATGGAGCCAGGGAAGGCCATGTTCTCCCACCCAGAGGAGCAGTGTGGGAGATGGGGGCTGAGGAGAAACCTCCTCTGATGATTTGTGGGATTCCCCTTGCCTTAGAGAAACCCTCGGGGTAAAAGCAGGGACAGATGCTCATTTACAGCTCTGATCTTAATATTCTTGGTGGCACTTTACAAAACCCACTGGCACATATTTACCCCTGTTTAGCATTAATAAAAGTGGAATGAGCTGAAAGTTGGAGTAGACATGGCATCAGCATAATACAGTAAATTATTCTTGTTTACCAGAACACTTTTCTTTAGGCTTAATTCCTACCTTCAGATGGTCCAAGGGATGAATCCCTGCTCCCATCTGCCTGTGCCCTGATGCTGTCTGTTGCTGACCCTTTGCAGCCTCTCACACAATCAGACACTGCCCTGGCTGCACCCCTGGAGCACAGCTCATTCACCCTGTTTTGATGTTGATTTCACTCTGAAATTACTCCACAGATCACCTTGCCTAGACCTGCATCCTGCCAAGGCTCCTTCCCAGGCACCTACCTGGCAGATACCTGTGGGTTTTGAGTCTAATTAACCAGATCAGTTTTAAAGGTCAGGGAGCAAAGATAACATGAAATCATGTGTCTGGTGTGGGGAGCCACACTGGGCTGGTCAGCCTGGCCCCTCAGTTTACATGGAAATGCTGCTTGTGTGTGCTGAGACCAAAGCAGATATGGTAAAGCACATCCTGGGTGTTGCTGTGACCTTTGTCTGCCCTCTCCTTCCCCTGCCAACACCAATCTTCAGTGGTCCATACAGGCAGCAGCACTGCTGCCATCTTCTCATCTGCCATCATAATCACATGCAGGAGCATGCATTAAAATTCAGAGATCTCCTTCCTTCTGATGTTTCTCGCAAAGAGACAGGAATCAGTGTTTCTGGCCTTCAGGGATAGAAACTTTCTCTAGAGATAGTTCTTGTCATCTTTTTTCCGCTCGTGGAAATGGTGATTAACTCCTGCAACTTTCCCAAAGTGGCTGAAAATGACAGGCTGATTGATTTTTGTTAAAACACCCCAAGTCCTTGGGCACTCCAGGAGAAATCTCATCATCCCAGTGTGGCATCTCAAAGTCATGGGTAGAAAGTCACGGGCAGAAACCAGGATGGTGAGACACAGAACTTCTGTAGAAAGAGCAGGAGGGTGCTGCCTGTCAGGTCCTGAATCACACTGTTTGCCCAATGCCAGGCTCTTCTCATTTCTTGCTTCTAACATCCATTTTGTGGCTTTAGGATTTCTAGACATGGATTTAGCAATCTGATTTGATGGCTGAAAGATTGTCCCAGTTCAGTGTTTGGTGCAACTGCTCCATTTTTATCTATTCCCTCTCCCTGTAAATGACATTTTGCCTAAGCTGGCCTTGTATCATTTCATATGAAAGTGTTACCTGAGGAAATGCCTTGTGCCAGGTGGTTCCTTGTCCCAGAAGCAGCCTGGGCACTGGGAGGCAGTTTGGGGCCAGGGTGAGGGCAGGGCTGCTGTGCCAACCCCAGGGATGCTGCTGCAATCCAGACAAGGATGCAGGGAGCAGCACCCAGGGCAGGCAGAAAGCCAGATGTGATGTGTCTGGATGGACTTTGGAATGTGAAGATTTTCCTTTACCTGCTTCTCTGCCTGTTCAACAACAGGAAACAAAAGCACCATTTAGTGTCTGCCCTCCCCAGCTCCCTCTGAGCTCAGCCTGTGTTGGGCAGAAGTTTTGTCTGAAAGATGTGAAAGTACCAGTGAAAGATGTGTAGGTACAACCAAATCCTCCAAGCCTGGAAAAAAACCACTGGAAAACTCACCTTTTAATCTACAAGGATAATCCATTTGAAGGGATGCCTGTTGCCAGCCCAGACATAAAACATCTTTAGCCAGCAAGGGACATCCCCATGACATCCAAAGCAGCAAAACATTTTCACCATCAACATAGATTATTCCAGAAGCTGAGAGTCTCTTCTGCCACTTGTTCAGTCTCTGAGTTGCAGCAATACTTTCCCCTTGAAACTCAGTTTCTCATGTTCACCAACAAAGCAGGATTTTCTAAGCTCTTACAAGCAGTAGTTGTTTTCCTCTGTGAGTATGTTTTGCACAGGAATTACAGCATGTGAAGCAGATTTCTTGTATGATGAGAGGATGTTTTGCATACATTCCTTCAGAGAGCTATTGCTGCATCTCTGGGGAACTGGAATACTATATCTAATAATACACCTTAATTAAAATAAATAGTGCTCCTAATTATGTCTTGTCACACAGTTTGTACCCTATAATTTATCAGTGTGATGCCACTATGAATAAAACATTGAAAACATATTCATATGTAATTTTACCCATACAAATATGCTGCTGATGTGCTTCACAGATTGCTCTTAGTCTTTTATGAAGATGCTGCAGGTCAAGTCATGGTTTCCTAAAAATGTGTTTTCATAACTGTAAGGAGCTCTGCTTCAAGAAGCAGTTTTGTAGCTGTGAGGATGCTGAGAGCCACAAGAACAGCATCTCTTAACAAAATATATCCATGAAATGAAAATGGGAGAGAAGAAAATGAATATAATGTGAGTTGCGATTTATATCTAATGCCATGAATTAGGCTTTCTCAAACAAGATCAGCTTTCACAAGAATGAGCATCACAATGAAGAAATCATTCCAGGGCTGCTGGGAATAGCTGGCACTTGTGACTTCAGGAAGTTGTGCATTCATCCTGTCTAGGATGAGGAGCATCTTTGCAGAGCATCCCTTCACATCTGGAGTCTCTGTGTGATATTGTACCTCTGAGGGACAGCAGCATCTGGGTCACTGCAATTGTTTGCTTTTCTTTGGGATTCAGAGACAGTTTGGGTTCTCCAAATCTTCTGGCTACCTGAATCCAGGCTCATCTGACTTCTTCTCATGAAGATGAATTAAAAAGCTCACTGTACACATTAAACCTAAAAAACAAAATGAAAAATATTGTCTTTTAAAAGTATCTTGTCCCTTATTAGTCCTCCTGTTGGTAGAGAGGAGGGACTCTTCAGTTTTCAGAGTCATCCAGAATTGGTTTTTATTAACTGAAGTAGTTGGTTGTTACTCAGAGTACAGGCTGTAATGCTGGATATTGTACAGATGGGATCACTCTGATGAGCCAGCAAGTGCAGAGAGGCTGCTGGAGGTGATTCCCTGATTCCCCACAGAAGGAAAGGACCCACTCCAAAATCAGCACTGATGAGGCAAATGGAGCTGGGTTAAACCTTAATTTAAACCTGCTTCTTGGGAAGAAAGGTAACAGCAAAAGGAATTACTAAGTTGTATGTTTTTCATTGCAATGGTCACTGAGGTATGTGGTCACCTCCATGACAATGGCATTGGAGATGACCCCCTGCTTTTGGAGTTTCAAACACAGACACCTGTGAAAGTCTCTTCTTTTGTTCCCCCTCCCTCGACCGAGATGGGTTTTCTACTTTTTATTTTATGAGAGGAAAGAGACACAGAAATGGGAAATTAGTTTGGACCTCGTGTCTCAAGAAGACAATGCTGTGCAGTGAGGGCAGCAAATCACAGCCCCGAGCTGACCCCTGGACCCAACCCCGAGACTTCACACCAAGGGTGACCTGCAGCATCCACAGGGTCTTTGTGGGTGTCTGAAGAACTAAGGCAAACTTCTCTGCTGAGGCACCGAGGGGACACAGCAGCCCAGAGCTTCCCTCCTGGAATTCCCGTGCAATACTTCTGGAATACTCGTGCAATAGTCCTGCAACACGTAACAGTGTGTTACGGGACAGGAAGAGGAGAAAATGCAGAACTGATGTCACTGCTGGGAGCTTTGAACCGGGATGTGTCACAGCGACAACCTGCACTGGCCGCTGTCCCTCCTGGCTCCCAGCAGCCCCGGTGCGCTCCAGGGTGCGCATCCCCAGCCGCGGTGACAAGGTCCGGCCAGCTGTTTGGTGGCGGCTGGAGCGCGGGGTGTCCCGGGGCGCCTCGTGCAGGGAGGGACACGGCGGATCCCTGAATTCCCTCGGTGTCCGTGTCCGAGTCCGTGTCCGTGTTCCTATCCCTATCCCTATCCCTGTCCCTGTCCCTGTCCCTGTCCCTTATCCCTGTCCCTATCCCTGTCCCTGTCCCTGTCCCATTCCCTATCCCTATCCATCCCCGCGGCTCTGGCGCTCACTGCGGCCTCTGGCGCCCTCTGCCGCCCTTCCCGCGCCCCTGCGCGCACCCGCCCGTCCCGCGCGTTGGGATCTCCGCTTGGAGAAGACCTCGGGCACCTCCGGGTCCAGCTCTGACCCCAGCCCAACACTCAGCCGAGTCCCTCAGTGCCACATCTACTCGTCTTTTAAGTACCGCCCGGGATGGTGACTCCACCAGTTAACGGGGCAGCCTGTTTCAATGCTTGACAACACTTCTGGTGAAGGGAATTTTCCTAATATCCAATCTAAACTTCCTTTGGCACAGCTTGCGGCCACTTTGTCTTGTCATATGGCTTGGAAGAAGAGACCGATCCCCAGCTGGCCACAGCCTCCTTTCAGGTGGTTGTATGAAGTGAAAAGGTCCCCCCAAGTTCTTTTTCTCCAGGCTGAACCCCCAGCTCCCTCAGCCTCTCCTCATAAGACTGGTGCTCCAAACCCTTCTCCATCTCCATTGCCTCAATGTCTTTCTTGCAGTGAAGCCCCAAATCCGAACACAGGATTTGAGGTGTGGCCTCACCAGTGCCAAGGATGGGGGGCACAAAGGCTGCCCTGGTCCTGCTGGCCACACTATTCCTGATACCAGTGAGGATGTTTGATTTTTCCTCTTTTAAATATGAGGGAAATCATTATGTCCCTACCCCATTGCTGCCACAGGTTCCAGAGGCTTATTTCAAGAGATTCCCTTTCCAGGGAAGAACTAGAAAGTGGTGTTGTCACTGATGAGCAGGAGTGACACCTCTGCCCACCTCATCCTCAGTTTGCTCACCCCAAGGGAACCTGAGCATGCTCTGTCATGAACCACAACAGCCCATCCTATTTAAAACTGCAGTGATGGTACTGAGCCAGGGAAAAGCTAATCTCATCTCATCTCTCTCCACACTTCAGGAGAAAGAAATGGATTCTAGAACAGCAGAACAAACACCACTTGCTTTCCAGGGACTTTCTCCTGTGCGGCTTCACAGGTATGCAGGAATGTCACTGCCTTTTCATGAGGATATTTAAGGTTACCATTCAATGCAGGCACCTGTTTTCACTCAGAGCTCGGTATTTTTGGGCCTGTTATCTCTGCTAACAATGAGCAGTGGATAGGGACTGTCAGGGCTTGGAGAGAGAGGACAGGCAGGAAAATTAGCACCTGCACCTGCAGAGAGCATTGCATAAGCCTTGTTTGGCTAAAAATGTAACACCCTCTTCTGGTGTCCCTCTCTTTCTCATATGATACCTCCCATTTTTCTCTTTTATCTTTAGGGGAAAAGGCAATTTTTTCTGGTTCTGTGGCTGAACTGATCTTTAACTGACTGTCAGTGTGGTGGTGGGAATAACAGAGCAGCCAGAGATTCTAGGCTTAAAAACTGACTTTCTGATCCAATCCAATAGGTTTTTTAACAAGAATCAAAGGAAATTTAAAATCAAAGAATAAAGTTAAGTAGGGAGGTGCATCCCCAGAATGGGAGGAGAGGGAAGGAGTGGAATGAAGCAGTGGAAGGTGGAGAGCTCTCCACTCAAATCCCCACCTGACCTCCATCGGGGCTCACGGTTTGCCTGCACAGGGATGGACCAGGAGCACACACTGCTCGAGTTCAGCGCTGTGTGCAGACATTCAGAGCCACCTGAGTCCCACATCTGAATCCTTGCCTTGCTTCTGCCAGCCCTGGCTAGCGCCCTCCCCACTGCCCAGAGCTGTCTGCGGCTATGACAGCCGAGCAGGAGGTCGGAGCTGGCTGCTCCCTTGGGTGACAGCAGCAGTGCCGTCCCGGAGCCCTCCCTGTGTCCCTCGAGTGTCACAGCTCTGTGCAGCAGATTCCCGCTAGATGGAGCGATGGCTGAGCCGGAGCGATGGCTGAGCCGCAGCGAACGCGAGGGAAGGCTTGGATGTGGTTTCACAGGGGAAACAACCACCGGGCATAAAAGGTTTTCTTTTCCTAAGATTTATTTAGAAAAGGGAAGTTTCCCGGTGAGGAAGTGCTCTGCTTCACGGCATGGCAATAGAGCTTTCTTCCTGGAACGTGGAGTGAAGTGTCTTCCTGGCAGCCCCTCTGAGGGAGGAGCAGCCACTGGCCCTGGTGGTCCTGTCACAGCCCTGTGACACCCTTACACCATGTCCCTGAGCCTGCTCAGTGTCCCACAGACCCCAGTCTGGATCCCCCTCTCTGTCCCCTGATGTGGCAGCTCCCCCATTCTGGTCACCACTGCTGTGACCATCCTCACGGCAATGCAGTGTCCCCCTGCATCTGCCTTGGCTTTTGGCACCTGCATGTTCACCAGAGCTTCCCACCACCACCTGGGAGCTCTCTGCAGCTTCAGTGGGTTCCCCCAAGCTGCAGCATGAATGGATTTCACCCTCCTGCACCCTCTCCTGCCGAGGCAGGCCGGGGAAGCCTGGGCCATGTGGCAAGCAGGGTCCAGGCTGGGAAATCTGGACCTCAAGTGACCAAGTGTTTCTCCTTGACTCCACACCAGTGTGGAGAGGGTGGCAGCACCCAAATCTCCTGGCCACAGCCAGGGCGTGTGCCTGGATGTGGGAGAGCAGCCATGGTCCCAGGTTTGGGGTGATGCTTCCCTGGCTCAGGCACAGCCTCCTTCCCTGGCTTTGTTGCCACCAAATGCACACCTGAGACCAGTGGCCACACATGTCCCTGTCCTGCACGGCCCCATGCTGCTGGCCAAGGGTGCCAGGTGTGTCTCTGCTGGGATCTATGTCCCTTATTGTCCTTTCTGGGGTGTCCAATTCCAGAGGCTCTGGAGGGGGGTGCTCTGTGCTGGTCACTCTCTGGAAACTCTGCCCTCACACCTCCCTGACCTGCTGTGCCTGCATTCCGAACGGTGCTCTCAAGTCCTGGCACGTCTGTGCTCCCAGGCATCCCGTGGTGCTGACATCTGCTCCAGGAGCTGCAGTGCTGGGTGTTCCTGCAGGAATTGGGCTGTGGCAGAGGATCCCAGAGCAGCTGCCCCTCGGCCAGCAGGGTGGGTGGTGTTGCAGGGGGAGGCTCTGGGTGGTGGTGCTGCCATCTGACAGCAACTCCTCTTTCCCTAGGGGTGTCCTGTGAGAGGAAATAGGCAGAGAGCGTGGATGAGAAAAGGTGAAAAGAAAATATGTTGGAGGGGAATTAGAGAGACATGTCCAGGTGCAGACCAGCAGCCAGCCTGGGCTGGCCCCACTGCTGGGTTTCACTGGGCAATGGACCCTCTGTCCTTTTGGGGCACTGCAGCTCCAGGTAACTTTGTGCTCCTTAAGGGGAAAGGTTGCTCCTGTCTGGGGCTGCAAGCAACTGTCCCCTCTTTGCAAATGGCAGCAGTCCAAGGATAAATCCATCTGTGCAGCAAAGAGGGTGAGAGCTGCAGGTACCCTTAGCCCACACAAGGAATAAGGAATAACAGAGCCTGGGCAGCCTCAGGCAACATATTTCAGAGCTGACAAGCTGGAAGGCTTGGCTTCCTTCAAACATACCTGGTGTCCCCAGTGAGTGATGATAATAGGATCCAAGCAGGGAATCAGACACGCAGACAGGCTGAAGGTTACCACACACTCTTAATTCGAGCTGGGCTCTGGAGAGGCAGCAGCTGCACGACTTTTG